>JAEAOA010002000.1:722500-952500 GCA_016746295.1 Potamilus streckersoni
ATGCCTCTCAAACCCTCACGCCTATTTACTTGTAGATTTGAAACACACCACCTCTAACTGTTTGCGATTTAGTACCCATCTATTTCACCACTGGTGCCAATACAGAGAGGCTGTCGTATACATGTCCCCGTCGACTTAACAACAAAAAAATCTACAAAAACCTCGGACACTTTTGGTCTGTCTCACACTTTGTCAACATGATGTCCCTTCAGTCTCATCTTCTCGTCAAATTGATTCATGCATTGTACATCAGTTGCGAAAAATATCCACAAATATGTAATTGTGTGTCAGAAGCCAGTCTGAGAAGAAAGCATACGATGGTTTACTTTGACATGACGTCAAATATTGCAAGGCATCATTTACCTTCCACATCATATCAAATGTTTTATTGACAGAAGCAAAGCAGCCTTGACACAACTGCCAGTTCTCCGCACTCAAAGCAAAAAGCAACTCATTTTGAAACATGAGGTAGCGGTTCCATAGGAGGTGTAATCATTCTTATAATGGAATCAGAATGCTCCCCCCCACCTCAAAAAGAATAAGTACTGTCCTGATTTAGTTTGTTGCGAAACTCTCAACGACGCGTGCTGCTTGTTATCAAGTTGACACGACTTAAAGACAATTAGTGCTGTAGCATTCTATTTCCAAAACGACCCTGGCAAACGATGGGTATCAGTGTTTTGTGCTCATAAACGCCTAAAGATGTCCCCATAAAGATGTGTACACCACCCCATCTTCGTTTTTTTTTATAAGGAGGAAAGGGGAAATGAAAAGCAGAGTCTCAACATCCAAAAGAACGCTTAGCCAATCATCGACGTCCACCCCATAAAAAACAATAGTCTTAATTAAAAAAAGGAACAACCCAAGGAGAGGACGAATTGGCCATATAGGAGAAAAATGTCACATTTTTGACGAAAAGATAGTTCGTCAAAAACACTGGTTATGCACCCTTTGGCCTGCTCCAAAAATACCCACGCAAAAAATATGATAAAAGGGCTTGTACCAAGTCATCGTCGTAAGTGTATTTTTGTGTATGCCCTGGAACAAACAAAGATGCCCCCCCCTCCCAAGAAATCCATCTTCTCCCCAAAATGGAAAGAAAAGGAATTGACTGCCTCCTCGTTTAGCCAAAGATTAGGACATGCTGTCCTTCTTGTCCAAATATCTTCCACCCATACGAAAACAAATGATTCAAACTGCCTTCAAAGACGTCATCAATACCGTGTGATAATTTTGTTTGATTGTCTTGAAAGGAACGATACATATGTCTCCACAGTAGAAAGATTTATTATCCAAGCATCTACACGTTCTTCACCATATACCAATCCGTCAAAACAAAACGATGTTGGTACAACGTAGAGGATTTGTGCACTTGTGCACCCATATTCAAAGTCACATTGACACCTCTGATTACAGGACTCGTGAAATCTATCCCTTCACAAATGGCTCAAAGATAAAAGGGATCCAGAAGATAAAAGATCTCGAGGGTCAAAAGATATCAGACTTGACCTTTGGAATCTGATGGAAGGACGAAAGCTGGCTTTAGTGCCTTACCAACGCCGGATGGAATTCCATCATTGGTAAGAATAACGGACCCCACATTCACCTCCCAATTTCCCAGTTACAACACGAATTGCAACCGTTGATGAATCGTAGTGATTTATCACAAACGGAATAGTCGCAATGGTATGGACAATTATTTCAACGATTTCAACTCTCTCACCGGAAAGCTTGATCTCTTTTGGACTTTGATTTTGGGAGATACTTTGTGAGTAGCTAACGCAGCGGCAAAAGAGGTAAAGGGTGTCACCACTGGAGGAAACGTTGTTGGAGACACGGGATTCAATTGTTTTGTTTTGTTTTTGTTTTTTTAATGAGGAAGAACGGTTGTTAAATTGGGTTTATCTGGCATCACCAGTAAAGGAGAAGCAGATGGGCTACTTAAGACGATGTCACCGTCGCTGCAGGCAGGTTACAGTATGAGACTGTAAGGTTGCACCATGGCAGAAGTTCTTCAATTGCGGGTTGAAGCTGTTTCCTGGGGGCTTGTCTTGGGACTTTTCTATTTATTTTTCCAGGGACTTTTCTTTTTCTGATGCTGTGACCTCGTCTTGACACGTTCTTTTGGGTACCTTCGAGCATGGAGTGTCTTAGTGGGTTTTCCATAGGAATTTCCCATATGATAAAAATAAATACTAGGTTTTTCCAAAGGAATTTGGTACCAGTGATGACCATACATATATATTAGCAGTTTTCCACATAGTAATTATGCTAGTGTAACAGATAGTTTACTTTGTGAGATTTTATGTCCTTTTTTTTACATTCTAAGCGAACACAAATTATTTTGGATAGAGAGAATGATATTCTGAATAGCATAGTATCATAAAATGAAGATATAAAAATTAACAAATGCGAAAGAGACGAAATGGTGCTTTTTTAAAACTAAACAATGAAATAATACGTAAATTACAACAAACAAACAAAAACCTATTAAAATAGCTGCTCGTAAAATAAATGTTTGCTCTTTGTCGAGGTAATGCCTGATCCTGTAATATTATATTTTCAGGTGTTTACAAATCAAGCTACCACAAATTTTTGACGTCATAAGATGGCAGCCGCCTTGCTTGGAGAAAACACAGCTTCAGTCCAGAAAGTAAGTTGGGTTCTTTAATTCAATATAATTTATAAATAATTAAGTCCAGTTTTCAGAAACATTGTTATAAATTTTGTTTAAATAATAAACGATCAAGAGTGCACGAGAAGAAGTAGCAGTTTTGAGATGAAAAGTGTTTGATTCTGCTGATTAACATGCTTGGACCTGAGCCAGGCTCTGTCTCGTGGTTTCAGTCTGAACTATTTGTAACTGCAGACATTGAAATGCGATACTGCAACATAAAAAAAAAAAATAAAAAAAAACAAACAAAAAAATCGCCAACAACAAAATATTTTCCGGGGACTTTATAATTTAAAACCAGTGTGAGTTTTAAAAAATATTGAGTTTTTATTCTTGTGTGGAAAAAGGTTAGCCCTATGTCGACCAACTGGTAGGTCTCCGCTTTTTTCTTCTTACAGTCGAGACCATTGTTGTCGGGCAGTATGCGATACTGATGTTTTATGTTCTGTTAACCTCACCATCAGTAATTGATTAGTCAGTTTCCTCTGATTCTTGCCACCCCATTTTTGGATTTTTTGACATTTATGTTGGGGTATAGAGTCAGAGTCCATTCCCTATTGAAAAGATGAAATTCGCTGACACCACTTGGTGTCAGCATAGGAATAGGAAAGCTGTTTACTAGCCAATCTAGCAAACTTTAACGACCTTGCATCAAGAGATACCTGCAAGAAATTGATAGGAATATGGTTTTATTTTCACAGATATAGCGAATATAGCATTAGTAATATCTTTAATCTGCTGAAAGACTAGCCGAAAATACAGTGTTGAAGAAATTTGACCTGGAACACTTAATTTTCATTCTGAGTCACATGATTACACAAATCTCATAATCTATATGTCAATGACATCAGAGGTCAAATAGTACCCAGAGTGTGAATTCATCTTGACAACAGTTTAATTGAAGTCTGAAGCTACATGTATTTAGAAACTGCACATTTGCCAAGATTTTTTTTTTCAGGTAGAGCCCATGATACATTCCACCTATTTTCCTTAGGGTCAAACTAGCCCTATTTAACACATTTATTCTGAATTAGAGCATTTTTGCACATGGTAAATCACATTTATGTCTGTGATGTAGTGTAATACAAGGTGTTTATGCATGTAACTTTTTTAGTGAAAATGGAGATGATGTTTTACCTGTAAAGAAAATTATTTAACTACACAGCATATCCCAGTGATAGTTCTTGGGATTGAAACATATTGTTGATAATTGTATTATGTTGTTTATTTTTTTTTATCGTTGTTGTCTAGGAAAAAATGCATTTAAGTATATGTTTAAGCTTTAAATTTTATTTACTGAAAAGTATTTTATATCTAGTATGATACTACAAATGGCTAAGAATTTATCCTGATATTAATTAAATACTAAGTACATGCTTTCAGGGGTTAAGCTAGACTTAAATTGCAGGGAGAAGTGACTTTTCCTTTTGGTCAGAAAAGGGAGAAGTGGGAGCTAAACCAGGAGAAGTGATACCAAAGCAAGAAATGTGAAATTATATATATATACACACACACACACACACACACACACACACACACACACAGTCGAACCCGGTTATGTTGCTGGCCTAGGGTTTTGCCAGAAAGCATCGAGACAACCCCTGATTCATGTACACGGGAATAAATGTGCAATCGACTTTAAAGCCTGCTCTTCGTCCTGATTTCCTTGTTACCAATTAAACATTACTGTAATTATAGACAACACACAGAAGCACTAAAGTAAATAAGTAACAATACTTGACACTTTTCCCCCAAAAAATGAAATATCCAAGAACACTTAGTGCACCAAGCGTGTCTATTTTTAGAAAAAGGGTTTTTCTAAATACAACAAATCACTTTTTTTCATTAATAGAACTGCATATTTATGGTTGAATTATTTGTCTAGTCTACCTACTGGTATTAACGATATTTATATCGGTTAAATAGTATTTACTTGACTACTATATATCTCTTTTGTAATTTCGCGAAAATTAATTATGGTCGCTCAGGAAACAACCTTGACCTTGCAGCATCGTTTCGAATTCCACAACAGAGATTGTCACAACAGAGATTTTTTTTTTACCAATTTTATTAAATAATTAGGCAATGAAATAATATTTAAACTTTGTTTCCATTATATTATATATTTTCCTGATTCTACTTGCCCAATTATTTACAAATACAGACAGTTTAATGATGTGGTATATCGTATATGTAGCGATGTCAGCTATTACAAGTTATTTACTGTTTCAAACTGATTTGATCAAGAAAATATGCATACAAGGCCATTAAAACCTCCATTTATAAAAGCAAGAAATACATTAGAAAATACACTTCACCGATCACATTTTTTAAAAGCAAATTATTATTTACATATTGGTGCATTTCACCTTGGATTACGTTGGAAAATATGAGGGCTAAGTCATTTTCACTTTCCATACAGAAGAAGGTGAAGTTTACCAGTTCTCAGGTGACTTTTTCGCCCACTTCGCCTGGTAGCGTGACGCCTGGCTTTGTATATTTTGTACTATCCCCTTGAAAGTGAGAGACTCCCAAGTTTATGACTGTTACTCTCAAACATAGCCTGGAGCCTCTTGAATTTCATTAGTTAAGAGACCATGACTCCTTATTTTGAAATACTATTAAGAACCCTGACCCACCTGGGATAAATGTTTTCTCTTTGCATGTATCTCAGGATAATCTTCAGCAAATGGATATTTTTATTTGTTGCAATAACTCAGAGCAAAAATTTTTCAATGCTAGAAAGATATTTAATTAAAATACTAAATTAACAGATATACTGAATAACTTTAATCTGATATTAGTCCTGGTTGTCATCATCACCATCGGGATTTTGTTGTTAATTATAAAACAAGAAATTTGTAAGGAAGCTTTTTATTAGAAAAAATATTAGATGTACATTCAGATTTAAAAGTTACCTTTGTCTTAACTCCTGCACTCACTTTTACCAATTGGACTTTAAGGGTTTATCTGATAGGTAAACCCTTTTGTAGTAAGGACTTGGTCTTTAGCCATTGTGTGATCAGATAAATCTTTTGTTGTGGGGACTAGGACATTAAAGATTTGTGTCATTGGGTAAACCTTGGGACTTGGCTATTAAAGGTTTGTGTGATCAAGTAAATCATTTTGTAGTAGGCACTTGGCCTTTAAAGGTTTGTTTGAATAAGTAAACCTTTCTTAGTGAGAAGACTTGTTTTTATTGCTTGCTTTTGTTTCATTGGGTAAACCTTTTATAGTGGATACATTGGCTTTATGGGTTCGTGATGGGGTAAACCTTTGGTAGTGGGGACTTGGCCTTTAAGGGTTTGATTGATAAAGTAAACTTGTTGTAATGGGGACCTTGCCTTCAAGGGTGTTTGTGTAATTGTAATGATTCTTAAGCATAATAACTTTATTTTCTCAGATAAGATCAATACATATCCTTTGGTCCATCAACACTACATGTACCTTTTACCTGTCAACACTAGATGTTCCTTTGGCCTGTCAACACTACATGTATATCTTTGACCTGTCTACAATACATGTTCCTTTGGTCCATTAACATTACATGTACCTTTGACCTGTCAACACTACATGCCCCTTGGCCTGTCAATACTATATGTCCTTTGGCCTGTCAACACTACATGTCCTTTGGCCTGTCAACACTACATATACCTTTGACATGTTAACACTACTTGTACCTTTGATCTGTCAATACTACATGTACCTTTGGTCTGTCAACACTACATGCCTCTTGGCATGTCAACACTATATCTCATTTGGCCTGTCAACACTACATATACCTTTGACATGTCAACACTACATGTACCTTTGATCTGTCAATACTACATGTACCTTTGGTTTGTCAACACTACATGTCCCTTGGCCTGTCAACACTAGTCATTTGGCCTGTCAACACTAGATACCTTTGATATGTCTACACTACATGTACCTTTGATCTGTCAATACTACATGTACCTTTGGTCTGTCAACACTACATGTTACCTATACATGAGAAAAACAAAAATAAATGGAAAGATTTAGGGTAAGCAAATTACATCCTACAAACTTCAGTGAATGTAAATTGCATTGTTCAGAAACAATGTTTGTAATATGTTTTGATTTGGGAGATTTTGCCATTATTCAGCTCATGACTGGCATTGGTACATGGTAGCTTTTGTAGCAGGAAATGTTCCTTGTTTTTTTGTAAGGTTCAATATAAATAGCTGTTGAACCAAATTAAAGGATGTACTATTATCAATTAATACTTTCCTGGCTCAGGTATTTGCTGTGTGGGTTATAAAATGAAAACAACTATCAGTAACACCCACTCCATGCTTTCTCCAAATCAAAGCACTCGCCCTTCAGTTCACAAAGTTTCAGACTAGAAGGTTGTTTACAGTTCTCCAGATGCAAAGTTTACAAATAAGTCTTGATATGATATTATGCATATATCTAATACCATATTAGTTAGATCATGAAATGAGTTAAATACATGCAATGTTTTGTCCATGATGTACCCTTGTGCTATTTTGTACAGTAAAATTCTGGAAGGCTTGAACATCGGCAACACATTGTAAAATGTATACAAAAATAACTTGAAGGATTTAGGGAATATTTGTGCTTAGTGTCGGAACTGTTATGCAGGTTCATTAAGTTACAAGACTTGATTTTATCAATAGTGTCATGAGAAAAACCTACATGAGCAAGGATACCATGTGTCTTGGAAGAGCTCGATGAAAGCAAATTGGAGGAGTTGATCCCAGACCCTAGAGATTATTTTTCTTTTTTGGCTGAAATAGGGTGTAGGAAATGCATTTTGGAGGTTACTTGGGAATGTATACAACTGCAAATTTTATTTTATCCCCATGCATAGGTTCCAAAAATGACAATTTTGATTGGCTATCCAAGAATGTGTAGAATGGTGAAACTCTAGTTCATGTTTCCTTTAATATATGACTTTTTGCAAAGCTTCATCTGCCTGTGTGCAGATCAAACTGGGTCTGATTTTTTGTAAAGCTTTATCTGCCTGTGTACAGATCAAACCGGGTTTGATTTTTTGCATAGCTTCATCTGTGTACAGATCAAACTGGGTCTGATCTAGATAAAAACCACCAAAGTCCCAAATCCTGGCACAAACTCTAATTCCGAAACCTGCAACTTTTGAACTTAAAAAAATTGGGTCTTAGAAGTTGTATATTTCTGCTTTATTTTTAATGTGAGTAGAAAGTTATTAATTGGTATCATTGTAGAACATCTTTCTTCTTTTCTGTGGACCAAGTTAGGGTTACAAGGACATTCTGGAGAATTGGAGGATCACCAGGATTTTTTTTATGGTAGCAAAACTTGTTAAAATGTGCAAATGTGATCATGAGGCTCAGAAAAAATATTTTTAAGGTTGGTGCTCCAAAAAATTGTAGGGAACCATTGATCTAGGGTCTGACAATTTTGGCGTTATAGGGTTTAGCACCATTTTTCAGCACAAGAAAGGCTTTACATGGTGGAAGAAGAACCCTGTAAAACCCAGGAAGAACCACCGCCCCATGAGAATCTACTGGCAGGCTTTCTCACTTACCCACTTAGCAGAGTCTGGACTGGAACTCATGCAGAGGTGAGATGGCAGTGATCCATAAGGGTCAGTACTTTAAACCAATTGGCCACTTGGGGCCCTGACAATTTTGTTCCTATGCCAGAGTCCAGGACTAACAGAATGCAAGGTCTCAGCTAATTTCTTGAATTCAAGTAGTTTGGTAAATTACTTGACATCATCTTTCTACCTGTAGTTTTCTAAACCTTAGCAATAATAATATTCAAAAGATAGAGTAATAATTAGTCAACTCCTACAAATTAGGAATTGTGAATTCTTAGGACTTCATATTTTATCTATTTAAAAAGTTTCATGTAGGCCATTTAATTTAAGCAGGGCTACCAGATTCTTTTTCCTATATAGCCCCTTGTGGTCAAGCTTTGTCAGACACTGTATATCAGTTTTCATTCAAATCATTAATTCTCTCTGCCAACTAGTCCAAGTAATCAATCAGGGTTGGAAATATGATTATGTTTACAAATGTACTATGCACACTGCTTTGGGTCAGCTTGCAGAAAAATGTATAATGCACCCTGCTTTGGGTCAGCTCAAAGAAAAGTGTACAATGCACCCTGCTTTGGGTCAGCTCACATAAAAATGTATAATGCACCCTGCTTTGGGTCAGCTAACAGAAAAATGTACAATGCACCCTGCTTTGGGCCAGCTCAAGAAAAATTGGCCTAGACTGTGTAGTAAACTGTAAGAAATAGTTGTTTTGAAGTAAAATATGTACCAAGCAATACAAAATGTATCTAGCAACTCAAAATGTACCTAGAAATTCATAATGTACCTAGTAATACAAATAATTTTAAAATTTGTCAGTGTGTTGTATTAGAGCTTAAAGTTCAGTTTTGATTTTGGAGTTTGATGTAAGATGAACATAGATAGGTTATTTAGTGTCGAGTCAGTCAATTCCCTTGCCCAAGGAAACACCAAGATAGCTCACTTAGGCTGATTTAGAGGCTGGGTTTGAATTCACCTACATAAGGTCATGTATGGCACCCTTGGCACCGAGTCACATGGCACACTCAGCACTGAGCCACAAGTACATTGTAGTATGAGGTATCTTGATTGTCAAAGTGTGGTGCCTGCCTCCATGAGAGGGGGGTCTGTATTATATTACTAAAATTCTGCCTATTTTTGATTTATGGAATTGAGAATAAGCCCCTGAGATTCCTTAGAGAAATGGTAACCTTAATGCTTCAACCACCTTTACCCCAACCACCACCATGGCATCTTGTCAGGAAGAGCATGAATTAGGCAGTTACATATCTTTATTCAAGAGAATACATACTATTAATGATGTGTACCTTTGTAAATTGTATTAAGTAGAGGTGATGTTCATCAACTTTGTGCTGTCACAAATAAACACAATAGTCCAAGATAATTCTTAAATTTTTAACCTTATTAATGTACATTATAGCATTTAATAGTAACAACAATAACAATAATCTTTTTATTTATGCAGATCATAAAAAATAAATATATAAGCAGATTGAATTATGGTTAGGGTTCTCAAAGTATGGTGCCAAAATCCATTGGGTTTTTTTGGGAGTGGAATGAGGGTCAGGGGAGGATTCTTGATTTTACTGCTAAAACTGGATATGCCACATATTCTGAATTAGGAAATTGAGAACTGTTCAAGCCTCTTGGGTTCCCTAGAAAAACCTTCCCACCCCTCACCCTTGGACACACATCAACCCATATGCCCACCCCATCTAGTAAAGAATATGAATTAGGCAACTTCTTTATGCATAGGAATATTTCTAGATGATGAATCTCTAAGTTAGGTAAGGTGAACAGACTTTGTTAATTAGAGGTACTACATTTCTTTTCAAGATATCCCAATCACATCTGACAAAAGCAAGAGTGGATCTATTCAGTAACATTCAACTGTACATCTATCGGTCTAGTAGGGTGTGGAATGCAAGCTTTTCCTGCCTGCAATCAGGTTTTTGTGATGAACCAAGCCATAGAATTCTTTCTTGCTTTCAACAAGATCTAACATCTGTATAATTGTTCAGACATTTACCAGGTTTAAGTGCAAAACAGTTTGAAATGGATCTGCAGAATGGTAATATTAGAACCAGGAAATAACATTAATTCACATTTATGAGAAGAATGAATGTAACATAAACTATGACTTTAAATCAAAGTTCTAATAGATGTATGTATAATCTACAAAATGAGTGACAATGACATTGATAAATGATGATGGGAGCAGCTTTAACTGTGTTTTGGGAAGATTGTGGTCAAGTATGTGCCAGTCCATTATTTTTGTCAAGTTTTGCTAATTGAATACTTTCAGTGAATTCTGCATTATTTGTAGAATGAAGAATTGCAAGAGGTAAATCTATGTTTACTTTATTTTTTAACTTTATTGCATATCAGTTTTATTTGATGGTATTGCAAAAGATATTTTGTTTGTCATTTTTTAACAAATGGAAACATTGTCTATGTGAATTTATTATTGTAGGAAGGAAAAATCTCCATTTTGTATTTAGTTAGCAAGATAACTCTTGGATGGAATTTTACTAGTATAGATTAAAACTAACTTATCACAATCCTTTATTTATTTTTTTAGTTTACTAAGCTATGGACAAGATTTATAGCTAAGTTTGAGACTTAATTTGCCTGTTTTTATTTTCCAAGCCTTTCAGTACAGCTTCATCATGATGTTCACTGGGAAATATGAATTTTGAAAGTTTGTATGGCATATTTATATACATTTTAGTCATTTAAAATACATTTAATACCTAATATTAAATTCATGCCCTAAAAAAGTTTGTTTCTTATTGCACTGGTTTTAAAATTAGGGAAAGCATGTCAGTTTTTACACACACACACACACACACACACACACACACACACACACACAGACACTAACTGCTTTAAACTCAGATTGATTCTTTTTCAAAGGCGAATACACACAAGACAAACAGAAAACAAAAATCGGGGATGCAAAATCTTACTTGACTGAAAAATATTTTATATTTATCTAGAAATTGATTTACCATATTGCCATCTTTGTTGTCAATGTAAATTTACAGAAATATTTATCAGCATTATCATCAAGTTGAAGCCAACTAGTTCAAACATCACAATTTTCAAGCTTTTGTTATTGTAGAAGAAGACATGTAAAATTTTGTAACCTCAGCACTTTTTATTTTCTATTTGTCTTGTCTGTTTTGCATTTCCATTAAAAAAAGACCCATTTAGTCAGAGGCACTTAGGCTACTTTGAAGCTAATTTTGCACTGAGTTGTGTACTTGAAAGGTTATATGTATGTATGTATGTATATATGTATTTATGTGTATATATATATATATATATATATATATATATATATATATATATATATATATATATATTTATATATATATATATATATATATATATATATACATATCTATATATATATATATATATATATATATATATATATATATATATATAAAGTGCTTGGCAAAACCAGATCTGACAGATGCACAACAAAAAACAGGGATGGTTTGCCAACGGAAAATTACATATCTTTTGGGTGGGTGGGTAGTCTCATTTACAAATATATTTCATACCTAGGATTAAGTGAACTTAGGATACTGCCAAGGCTCACAAAAGCTGGACATTCTACAACTTGTTGCATAAATACAATATTAAATCAATACACATTTCAGATCCTGTATTTTTGAAAATGATTTGTGTAAATCAATGAAATGAATAAGTTGCATCATTCTGCAATTTAACTTTTCTTTCAGCATCTACAGTTTTTTTTTCAATCAGTTTGACCTCTCCCTCTTATGATTCTTAATTATTGCCTCTTTCAAGCATTTCACCTGATGTGTATGTATGTATGTATGTATGTATGTATGTATGTATGTATGTATGTATGTATGTATGTATGTATGTATGTATGAAATGTATTTATCTATGTATGTATGCATGCATGTATGCATGTCTGCATGCAGGTATCTATGTGTCTGTGTGTCTGTATGTATGTATACATGTATGTATGTATGTATGTATGTATGTATGTATGTATGTATGTATGTATGTATGTATGTATGTATGTATGTATGTATGTATGTATTTGGGCTGGTGGGTGGGTTTATTGGTAAACCAGCACAGTTTTGGCTACATAGTGCAGAGTTAGTGTTGGTATCCATAATATAGCATAAAAGAAAAAGAAAAAAAATCAAATTCAGTAAAATCCCTAAATGGCATACAAATGAAAGGCAAAGGTAAAATCCCTCAAAAGGCATATAAAAAATACAGAATGTGTAAATCCCTAAAAAGATGTAAAAGACACAGAAAAGGATACATAATTAAAAAGCATACAAACAAAAATGTGTAAAATCCCTAAAAAGGCATGTTAAACAAAATGAAAAGGGTAATATCCTTAAAATGCACATCCATATTTTGAACATACTCTGCATTCCACCCCCCAAAAATTCTAGAACTTTACAGCTGGACCAGACTCATAGATACATACCAGAGCCAAAATCCCTTGCTTCATTAGTAAATACTTGTGACATGCAAAAGAATGCTTAGGGCATGTTCCATATCCCTGAGCAGACAGGAAGATAAAGGATGATGGCTCACTGAAGTATATATACCATGCAAAGTTGCTATCGGAGATAATTAGTATTATGTAGTTTAGAAAAATATCTTTCATCTCTACCAGTATTTGGAAACATTAATACCTTTTTATATCCAGCTATTGCTACCAGTATTTGGAAATATCAGAAATTTCTTATATCCATACATTGCTACCAGTATTTGGAAACATCAGTAATTTCTTATATTCAGCCAATGCTATCAGTATTTGGAAACATCAATACCTTTTTATATCCAGCCATTGCTACCAGTATTTGGAAACATCAGTAATTTCTTATATCCAGCCATTTACTACTAGTATTTGGAAACATCAATACCTTTTTATATCCAGCCATTGCTACCAGTATTTGGAAACATCAGTAATTTCTTATATCCAGCCATTGCTACCAGTATTTGGTAACATCAGTACCTTATTATGTCCAGCCATTGCTACCAGTATATGGAAACATCAATAATTTGTTATATCTAGCCATTGCTACAACTATTTGGAAACATCAGTAATTTATTATATCCAGCCATTGCTACCAGTATTTGGTAACATCAGTACCTTATTATATCCAGCCATTGCTACCAGTATTTGGAAACATCAGTACCTTATTATATCCAGCCATTGCTACCAGTATTTGGAAACATTAATACCTTATTATATTCTGCCATTGCTACCAGTATTTGGAAACATCAATACCTTATTATATCCTGCCATTGCTACCAGTATTTGGAACCATCAATACCTTATTATATCCAGCCATTGATACCAGTATTTGGAAACATCAATACCTTATTATATCCAGCCATTGCTACCAGTATTTGGAACCATCAATACCTTATTATATTCTGCCATTACTACCAGTATTTGGAAACATGAGTACCTTATTATGTCCAGCCATTGCTACCAGTATTTCGAACCATCAATACCTTATTATATCCAGCCATTGATACCAGTATTTGGAAACATCAATACCTTATTATATCCAGCCATTGCTACCAGTATTTGGAAACATCAGTACATTATTATGTCCAGTAACTACACATTGTCTTTGCTGGCATTCCCAACTTATCCCTATGGTTTCATATCATTAGGTATCAGTTACTGCAAATTTATGTTGACTTTTGAAAAGTAGTACAGCATTTTGCCATAAACAAATATGAGTCACATCTCCACAAGCAGTTTTATGAGGGATCCAGCACATAACAAGTTGGACATGCATTTAATGTTGAATGAACATAATATATATGTTATAAAATTTTAAGATCAGGCTTGATGCATTTAAAAGTCCTGGAGCTATCAGGGAAAGAACCCAGTAGCTTAACCAAATTACTCATTAAATTTTTGTTTAAGTTTAAAAAATTATAGAGAGAAAAGTTGCATAAATACTCCTTGTGCTTCATCTAAATCATTGTACAATTCAGAAAAATCCCTTAAAAAATTCTTTTTTAAACAAAATGACTTTTTTTGATGCTGCATTGAGTTTAATTATCAATATTGCAACCTTTCTTTCTTGAATTAATAAAAAAAGTAAAATAATTTATGCAAAATATACTAATGGAATATTTCTTTGCTCTGCTCAGAATTTGGGATTTAAAAGTCAGCCTCTTGGAATAAATATGCATTAAGTGTGCACTTGTAAGTTTGGTTGCATAATATGCATGTAAAATGTTTTTGTAGTGAAAATATAACATTCATTTTGGTATGTTATATTTAAAATTGCTAAGAGTTCATAAAGTCTGGTTCAAATTTATTATGAAAAATATGGTGTTTTTTAGGAATTCTGGTAGTTGGGTTGTGAGATGTTTTCTGCTGCAGCAGCTGAGAATTTCTTAGCAATGTAACTTGTCTTTGGTAATACATTCCTGTCAGTGTAAATGGTAAAGACAAGGTGAGACAATACAATGGTTGGTTATACCATTTGACATGTATCTACACTGCACCAGATTCTGTTTGTTGTTGCCATGTACATTTTTCCCTACTGTGTAGTTAGACAAACACAGGAGATATATTCTATGTTACAAAAAATGAAAAAGTGTACTTTTTTCATCTTCTCTCTATAGAGAGAAAATTTGGCATTCTCATGCACAGATTTGAACTCACTCCCTTGTTGAAATCAGATGCATTTTGCACAATATTTTGTACCTAGTTGAAAACTTCAAACTTCTTGATTTTCACTGAAGATGATCAGTGTTTATACAAGAAACTGCTTGGACAACCAGAGTTACATCTCGCACCCTTTTGACTGAGGATCTTCATTGGTGTTTTATATGCAGCTTATTTGAGGATTTTCATTCATGTGTTATATGCAGCTTATTTGAGGATTTTCATTCATATTTTATATAAAGATTATTTGAAGATTTTTATTGGTGTTTTATATGAAGCTTATTTGAGGATTTTCATTTGTGTTTTATATGCAACTTATTTGAGGATTTTCATTCATATTTTATATGCAGCTTATTTGAGGATTTTCATTCGTGTTTTATATGCAGCTTATTTGAGGATTTTTAAACGTTTTATTACATGCAGCTTATTTGAGGATTTTCATTCGTGTTTTATATGCAGCTTATTTGTGGATTATCACTGGTGTTTTATATGCAGCTAATTTGAGGATTTTCATTCATGTTTTATATGCAGCTTATTTGAGGATTTTTATTAGTGTTTTATATGCAGCTTATTTGTAGATTTTTATTGGTGTTTTATATGCAGCTAATTTGAGGAGTTTAATTTGTTTTTTATATGCAGATTATTTGAGGAGGATTTTTTTATTTGTGTTTTTTTTCTCACACTTGTGACCTTGGCATAATGTCTACTACCAAATTTAATGGGTGACTGTGACTAATGGCTAGATGCTGTTCACTATTCAGAGGTTTATGTTGTAAATCTGATGATGAAGTTGAGTATGAAATGGTTCAGCTGGACAATGTAAGTACAGCATTACTATAAGCAAGCACCACATTACTATCTGTTAAGTTACTTTGTGCAAGCACCACATTACTGTATGCAAGCACCACATTACTGTATGCAAGCACCACATTACTGTATGCAAGCACCACATTACTGTGTAAGTGCTACTTTATATGAATTATTAATATATGCAAGCACCACATTACTATATGCAAGCACCACATTACTGTATGCAAGCACCACATTACTATATGTAAGTACCATATTACTATATGTAAGTACCATATTATTATACTGTATATCTTTAATGCTGACTTGTAAAAAATATTTGCATGTTTTATTTTTATTGAGTGTTGTACAGGGCAACAAAAATTGCCTTTATATTCCAGGTCAATCTCGTGTATAAGGAATCATTGTTGCAAAGTAAGAAGGCAAAGGCATGTTTTCATGTTTGGCCATTATCAAGATGGTTGTTGGTTTTATGGGATTTAATGATGTATTTCAGAACATGATAGGTTATACATAGTAGACTATATATTTGGTATTAAAAGCCTACCAGTAACCTTTCTCACTTACCCACAATAGTTGAGCTGCGGCACAAACTTACTCAAAAAATGATTGTATATTTCAAGCAGTCCAGTCAAAATTGAAATTTCTTTGGGTCTATACTAAAGTAAACAAATACGATGCAAGGGATATTTTAAGAAAAATTTTATATTTATTTGGTGAATAAAGAATGTTTTCTTTTAATGTTTGTATACCTTAAAATCATATGCAGGTAATTCAACTTATCAAAAAAGACACCTATGATTAGTAATGTAGACATATTTAGATGAGAAAAAAGAAGAAGCATAGAAATGTTGAGGCAGAAGATGAAAGACACACAGACACATGAATATAGTTCATCATGTCCATGAGGCCTACAGTCCACCAGAACAAATTGTCTATGGGTGCATAGGTGGCTGATGAGGCCATTGTGCAACCTGAAAGTTGTGTGGCATTTTGGACATGAGATGGTAGCTATGCTGATCATGGGGTTACTGGCTCAGGATTCCCTGACCTACCTCCATTGTTCTGCCATGGGTATTGTGTGGTCCTCACAAGTTGCAGCACATTGAAGAGTGCCATGTGACCCTGTCCTGGGCAGTGTGCTCACATGTGTCATCGCTAATGCTAAAGTCTTCAGGGTATTGTTTTCTCTGTCCTTCATAATTTCGTTTACCTTGTTCAAGCTCTCATTAAAAGTCCTTTTGGGAAGCCAGTGGTCTAGCATGAGTGCATTAAAATGGTGTAGATATTGGAAAGGCCCTCAGTATCCAGGGTCATGTCTTGCCACTTGATGTTTACGAGTCTTCTGAGGCAGGAAGTGGTTCAACTTTTTCATATGGCGTATATGGAGTACTGTTGCTCCGTACACCTTCAAATTTGTCTGTAGACTAATACCTTTTCTTGTCCAGATCTTGGCCTATAGTCTGTGAAGGGTGACTGGCCTTTGCAATCCTTGCATTAACTTCGTCATTGATTATGGTATTCAGGGATAGAGTGTTGCCAAGATAGTTAAACCTGTTCACTGTGCTGTTTATAGCCGCTTTCTGTTATTTTTGGCACAGCATAGTTTTCCTGGGGCTGGCTGATACATTATATCAATCTTCTTTGTATTGATCATAAGGCCGAAATTTTTGCAAGCATCAGAGAACTTGTCATTGCTACATTGCATGCTAGCTTCAGAACCAGCATTAATGGTGCAGTCATCAGCACATAGAAAGTCTCTGACCTTAGCTTTTGTTTGGAGCCTCCTGAGGTTGAACAGTTTGCCATTGATTCGGTATCTGATGCTGATTCATGCATCACAATCTCTGAAGACATTGGTCAGCATGGCTGAGAAGACAAGACTGAAAAGTGTTGGTGCCAGTACACAGCCATGCTTCACTTCATTTGAGACAGGAAAGGGATCTGATGTCTCACCATTGTTCCAGACAATAGCTTCCATACCATCGTGGAATTGCTGCATCATGGTGATACATTTCTTGGTTGGCCATGATCTTTCAGGCTCTTTCTGCTAACAGTTTTGAAGGCCTTGGTTAGGTCGACAAAGGTAGGGTAGAGGTCAGTATTCTGATTTTATCTTTTCTCTTGCAACTGTCTAGCAGCAAACACCATATTGATGGTTCCACGCTGCTTTCAGAATCCAATATGACTTTTTGGTAGGAGTTCATAGTCAAGGTGTGATGATGTGAGATGTTTGAGGAGATTCTGGCGAGTATCATACCTGCGATGGAGAGCAAAGATATAGCTTTGTAGTTGTCACAGGTATGAATGTTTCCTTTTTAATAATGTATATACAGTCAAACAAGGTTGTCTCATTTACGTTGGGGATGTAAAAAATTGCTGACATAACCGTGTCCCTGGATATCAGGGTTTTGTTGATAAATTTACTGCAGAACACTGATTATGCATTTGAAGTACCAAATATCAGTAGTTTTATTTCTAAAAACAAATGGTATTTCAAATGCACAATAAAAATAATTATTAAGTCATGCCTGGTTGGAAAAAAAAGAAGATTGGAGGTCTTTTAAATGATATTACTTAATAGTAACAAGTTACATATTTTTACTACAATAAGCTACTGCAACAAGGTCAGTGGTTTAAAGTTGTTTTTATTTCCTTATGAAAAGTGTCATCTCTATCATAACCTGAGCAGACATTTTCTCATGCTATCCAAAATCTAGGCCATTTGAAGTACATGTAGGACTATACTTTTTTGTGGAAGTGTTTAGTTTTTGTTTTGTTAAAGTTGACTTGTGGCTAGCAGCAAAATGTAACTGATCAATATTGTGTGTGGAAATCAATCTTTTTTATCGTCGGAGGTTCCTTTACACCAGTATATGCTGGTTTTTTCAGATAAATTTTGCTTCTGTATTGGAAAAAGACGGGGCTGTTGGTATTCATCTACCGACAAACTGCAAAATGTGTTTCAAGTCTTTAAAGTTAACTGTCTAACATTAAATTATGTAAAAAGCCAACTTATTCCATTCACGTTTTTAGAAGCCAACTTATTCCATTCAAACAGTTGTAGCCCCATATTTTTCCTGACTTTGATGAGTGATCATCTGCAAGAACAGAGCTCCAGAAGGAGAAGCAGCTAATCCCTCCGATGGATTGCAGGACTTTGAAATTCAAGATAAAACAACACAAATGAAAGCACTCGTTTCTGTTTCAAATTTTAAATCTTATCAATTACCTTCTGCTTCATTCCGTTTGTGTTGAAGAATATGTAATCATGGTACAATGATCACCATTTTCATAAAATAATACTGAGCACAATAGTTTTTTTTACAATACCTTTAGTACTTTTATGTACTCTTGTTCAAAACAAATTAATAACCAGTTGAGCAGGAATTAGGTGGGGGAGTGAAAAAGTTTGGAGTTTTTATTTATAGATCATTATGAGTCAGGTTATCTAGCCATGCTGACGTTGAAGGTTTCTATGTTCGCATCATGCATGAAAACACTTTAATTAGTACCAAATTTTTAAAAATATATTGTATATAACAAGTTAAATATTTTGAACTACATTTAATGATTTTAACCTGATAATTTTCTGAGTTATAGATAAGATCAAATTTGCGATGCTCTGTGGGACAAACTATATTGTTGTGGTGTGGAAAGGAGATAATGTCCATTTCGAACACAGCTTACATAAAAGGTCAGAAATGCATTCATTCAGTTTCCCTACTCTAAAGTATTGGTTACATAATAATTTTCTCCACTTTGTGTAAATTATAAACCATGCATTGATGAGATTGGTTGATTAGCATTTGGTAAAATTTGATCTTGTACAACATTTTCCATCCTTGCCAGTATGAGGTACTGGTAATAGCTGAAATGCCAGATCATTTCATGTACAAATTTCTCTGATCTGGACATTAAAAGTTGCATTTCATTGAATTAAGGGTCCACATGTTACTTGTTACTTTGGACTGAAACTTATTCCTGACTTTTACAGTGGTCAAGATAATCAGGTAAAAATTAGCATAACAAAGAAGGATTTTTTTTTTGGACTGGGCCAAAGTGCTTGACATACACAGGTTCTCAAGATAATGTGGATAAGATAAGTGCGATTGACTGTTACTAATAATAAAACAAGGTTTTGGAATTGGCTAGATATTTGTGAGAGAGATTGAAGGAGTGATGGAAAGAAATATTGTGTAAAAGACCCTGATTGAAAAATTAATAAAGCAAGGACACAATTGTGTTTACTGAATTTTAAAAATGTTTTAATGTCTTAACATTTTTCTGTATCTTCTTTTCCAATAAAAATTTTCAAGCATATTTACATATCCATCCAGTACAAAAGCAAGGTAAAACTTACCCTTACCGAAATACTTCAAGAATAAAAACAGATTGACTGTTACTAATAATAAAACAAGGTTTTGGAATTGGCTAGATATTTGTGAGAGAGATTGAAGGAGTGATGGAAAGAAATATTGTGTAAAAGACCCTGATTGAAAAATTAATAAAGCAAGGACACAATTGTGTTTACTGAATTTTAAAAATGTTTTAATGTCTTAACATTTTCCTGTATCTTCTTTTCCAATAAAAATTTTCAAGCATATTTACATATCCATCCAGTACAAAAGCAAGGTAAAACTTACCCTTACCGAAATACTCCAAGAATAAAAACAGTATATAACTGAGTACCTCACTGAAATCACTCTCAAAATAATTTCATGCTTTGCTTTTTTTACTCTCTGGGAACTGCGAGTCCATACATTTGGGTGCTTCTGCTTCTACATGTCATTTTGAAATTTTTCTGACATGACTCAACAATCTTGGGCAATCTGACTTTTGAAAATGATTTGTAAACAACATTTATTATGTCCATTTATTTATCAAACAGTAATTGTCATTCAAGCAATTAATCACAGGTCTTATTAACACAGTAAATGGGCCACCTGCAGTCTGTCTAACCCTTTCTTTGGCCCACAAATTGGTTGGCATCACTTGGTATGAAAGATAACAAAGATGGTGAGGCTCTTGGGCCATCAAAAATGCTCTCATCTGGCCCTCAGGGATTTATTTCCAAACAATCTAAAGAAATATAAAAAATTATAAACAGTTACCTCCTAGTTATCATGAAATTGGGTGTACATCAAATTAATCTTTTGGAAGCTATTTATTTATAGTTGGCAAGCTTGGCACATTTTAAAGTTCACAAAATGCCTGAGACTATTTCAGACTTGAAAGTCAGGGAATCTCCAGTACATGTAAATACATAATGTAAGTACATAAATACATAATGTATTACAATGTAACTGAAAAGTGAAAATATAAATATAAATTACGTATTTTAAAAATATTTATTACCTATTTTATAAAAATATTTATTACCTATTTTAAAGATATTTATTACCTATTTTAAAAACTTCCCTGAACAGTAAGTATTCATATCATCATGTCTGTATTTTGAAATTGAGACTGACCTTGGCATTGACTTCAAGATGGAAAATACAGACTATGACAGTACATCATATATCTTGTGAAATAAAGGATCAGTAAATACAATATGGAAGTGATTATATATATATATATATATATATATATATATATATATATATATATATATATATAGAGAGAGAGAGAGAGAGAGAGAGAGAGAGAGAGAGAGAGAGAGACTGCAGAGTATACATCTTTCATAACTAAAACATTACAAACTGAACATGACCCCCGTGTGTCTCTCTCTCTCTCTCTCTCTCTCTCTCTCTCTCTGGTGGCGCTCTACAGTTTCGTATTTAGCATAGGGTTAAAATTTTAAAGAAAAAGAGTTTCCCCTGGTTTGATCACTAGTTATATTGGTGTTTTAAAAAAGACTTTGTATATCTTAGGTATTGTTCAAAGAACCTGTAATTCCCTTTATTTTGATGTATGATTGATGGGTGTAATATGGGTTAGAGAGAATACAGCTTGACCTTACTGCAGATGTGCACCTTTCAAAAAAGTGCTCGCTCTACTTGCTCATTTTCACTTCTCGAACTTAAGAGGTAAATTGTAAAAAAAAAAGAGCCAATAACTTTTTTTACATTTTATGTATTTGGTAATTCAGTCATTGCACTTTTAGAAGCTGGTATTATCTAGTTTGGCAAAATTCATTTTCCATATTTTAATAGCTGCCAAGAATAGTGTACTTTAGACAAATTTTGGTTGATTTTTGGAGCACAAGGGAGCAGTCATTTTAGTTCGCAGTGTCCTAAGCTCATTTTAAATTTTCAAAAGTACAATATCCAAAGAAATTTCATCCACATTACATGAAAGTAGTATATAGGTATGCCAACATTCTCTCCACTGTGCATGTTTAAAATGCAAACAACTTCACCTTACATATATCACTCTCTCAAAAGTACATAATAACTGGTGAGTGCCACCTCTCCCTCTCTCTCTCTCTCTCTCTCTCTCTCTCTCTCTCTCTCTCTCTCTCTCTCTCTCTCTCTCTCTCTCTCTCTCTCTCTTTTGTGGGTTTAAAACTGATACACATTGATAAAGTTCAGGTTCATGTGACAATTTTGATATTCCCAGTCCACTTGTTTTTAGTGGTCTGACAGAGTAGGCATTTTTATTTTGGGGTCATTGTTAATAATATGTTCCAAATGACATTTTTGCTTTCAGAAATTTTAAAGCTATGATTTATTTTGGGTGAATCACAAGATTAACAG
Organism: Potamilus streckersoni; assembly: GCA_016746295.1. Lineage (NCBI taxonomy): Eukaryota > Metazoa > Mollusca > Bivalvia > Unionida > Unionidae > Potamilus > Potamilus streckersoni. The sequence goes on from JAEAOA010002000.1 coordinate 744,958, forward strand.
AACATGACCCAATATTAGTGCCTATCAGATCAGATCATTATCGTTTGATTGAGAATTTAAGCCTTTGAAATAGATAAACAGGCAACTGAAATAGTTGAATAGATGAACTCACAATGAACCAAAAGGGTTATATTGTACCATCTGATCGGACCAGGTCAGTTTCTGTGGTGTGTTCTTGGCAAGGTATTACCAATAAATAGCTTGCTTGTGTTGCTGATATGTAGACTTGCATTATAATGAGACATCATACATGCATTACAGTATATTAGGAAAAATTGATGAGACATCATTGATACATTGTAGTAAATTAGGAAAATCACTGATGAGACATTGTAATGCATTTTAGTAAATTAGGAAAATTAGTCACTGCATGGAGCATACCCAAGACAGTTTCAGCTGTTGTTTGTAATAATTTGTCACTGCTTTATGCATGGAGCATGACCAAGACAGTTTCAGCTGTTGTTTGTAATAATTTGTCACTGCTTCATGCATGGAGTATGACCAAGACAGTTTCAGCTGTTTTTTGTAATAATTAGTCACTGCTTTATGCATGGAGTATGCACAAGACAGCAAAACAGTTTCAGCTGTTGTTTGTAATAATTTTCACTGCTTTAGACTGAGAAAATGGTAAAATCTTCAAAACTGATAGCATAAGTTATGTTTACAAAAATGGAAAGAGAAAAATAAATCCATTCAATGTGAATTTGTAAAACAGTTAAACAAAATAAATGAAATTTTGCAGCATGGTTTAATTTAAGCAATCTCTGAGTGTAACAAAAAATGTATTGGCCCATTTTTGACTAATAAAGAGAAATTTGCTGATTTTACATGGGAAATTGAGAAGCAAATACAGTGGATTAAAATACCGTTTCTAGAGAGTATGCTTGCCAGTGATGAATTCTTTGTTCTTTTTTGTTGGTGGTTTTGTGTGTTTGATGCCATTTTTCAGCACATGATAAGCAATACATAGTTTACAGAACTGTATATCTGGTAGATTAATAACCCAGGAAAATCCATGGAACCCATATTTTCTGAGCTTGAGACTTGAACCAGTGTGCAGACAGACATAAAATGTTAGTGATCTGTAAATGCGGGAACCTTCGACTTTGGTCACGGGCACATTTTTCTATTTAATGTTTTATTTCTTTTCTAATACTTCCTTTGTGCTTTCACTTAATGTATTTAAAACAGTACTTTCCTCATCTTTATACATTTAAATATATGCCAGCCATCACTTTCTTACATTTATTTAGTATTTATATGCTTTGTTTAAAGCAGCTGTTTCGTTCAATCACATATACTTTCTATTTCCAAAGGTATGCCAGAGTGACATATTGTACTAATTATAGGGTCTGACAGCATTTATTGTTTATTTATTTGAAAACTTTCTTGCATATTTTCAGACTACAGAAACAGGAGAAGAGCTGACAATGGCAACTGAGCAGCCAACAGTGCAGACTGAACAGCCAGGGCCAACGGACCCCCTTCCAGGACCCTTTAGGGAGATAACTACCCAGGAACAGATCCAGATGCCTCCTGAAGGTATGTAGCTTATGCTGTTAATTTTGTCTTTGACTTGGTGAATATTAGATACTTGATAAAGCCAATTATTTTGTCTTTGATTTAGGAAATAGTGGATACTTGATAAAGCCCATTATTTTGTCTTTGATTTAGGAAATAGCAGATACTTGATAAAGCCAATTATTTTGTCTTTGATTAGGAAATAGTGGATACTTGATAAAGCCCATTGTTTTGTCTTTGATTTAGGGAATAGTGGATATTTGATAATGTTTTGTCTTTAATTTAGAGAATAGTGGATATTTGATAAAGCCCATTGTTATGTCTTAAATTTAGGAAATAGTGGATACTTGATAAAACCCATTTTTTTTCCTTTAATTTAGAGAATAGTGGATATTTGATAAAGCCCATTGTTATGTCTTAAATTTAGGAAATAGTGGATACTTGATAAAACCCATTTTTTTGTCTTTAATTTAGAGAATAGTGGATATTTGATAAAGCAGATTGTCTTCGATTTAGGAAATAGAGGATACTTGATAAAGCCCATTTTTTTGTCTTTGATTTAGGAAATAATGGATACTTGATAAAGCCCATTATTTTTGTCTTTGATTTAGGAAATAGTGGATACTTGATAAAGCCGATTGCTTTGTCTTTGATTTAGGGAATAGTGGATACTTGATAAAGCCAATTATTTGGTCTTTGATTTAGGAAATAGTGGATACTTGATAAAGCCGATTGCTTTGTCTTTGATTTAGGAAATAGTGGATACTTGATAAAGCCAATTATTTGGTCTTTGATTTAGGAAATAGTGGATACTTGATAAAGCAGATTCCTTTGTCTTTGATTTAGGGAATAGTGGATACTTGATAAAGCCCATTATTTTGTCTTAAATTTAGGAAATAGTCGATACTTGATAAAACCCATTTTTTTGTCTTTGATTTAGGAAATAGTGTATACTTGATAAAGCCGATTATTTGGTCTTTGATTTAGGAAATAGTGGATACTTGATAAAGCAGATTGCTTTGTCTTTGATTTAGGGAATAGTGGATACTTGATAAAGCCTATTGCTTTGTCTTTGATTTAGGGAATAGTGGATATTTGATTAAGCCGATTGTTTTGTTTTTGATTTAGGAAAAAATGGATACTTGATAAAGCCCATTATTTTTGTCTTTGATTTAGGAAATAGTGGATCCTTGATAAAGCAGATTATTTGGTCTTCGATTTAGGAAATAGTGGATACTTGATAAAGCAGATTGCTTTGTCTTTGGTTTAGGGAATAGTGGATCCTTGATAAAGTCAATTATTTGGTCTTTGATTTAGGAAATAGTGGATACTTGATAAAGCAGATTGCTTTGTCTTTGATTTAGGGAATAATGGATACTTGATAAAGCCCATTATTTTTGTCTTTGATTTAGGAAATAGTGGATCCTTGAAAAAGTCAATTATTTGGTCTTTGATTTAGGAAATAGTGGATACTTGATAAAGCAGATTGCTTTGTCTTTGATTTAGGGAATAATGGATACTTGATAAAGCCTATTGCTTTGTCTTTGATTTAGGGAATAGTGGATACTTGATAAAGCCGATTGCTTTGTCTTTGATTTAGGGAATAGTGGATACTTGATAAAGCCGATTGCTTTCTCTTTGAGTTAGGGAATAGTGGATATTTGCTAAAGCCCATTGTTTTGTTTTTGATTTAGGAAATAGTGGATATTTGATAAAGCCGATTGCTTTGTCTTTGATTTAGGGAATAGTGGATACTTTATAAAGCCCATTATTTTGTTTTTGATTTAGGAAATAGTGGATACTTGATGAAGCCCATTATTTTTGTCTTTGATTTAGGAAATAGTGGATACTTGATATAGCCCATTTTTTTTGTCTTTGATTTAGAGAATAGTGGATATTTGATAAAGCCGAATGCTTTGTCTTTGATTTTGGAAATAGTGGATACTTGATAAAGCCGATTGCTTTGTCTTTGATTTAGGGAATAGTGGATACTTGATAAAGCCCATTGTTTTGTCTTTGATTTAGGGAATAGTGGATATTTGATAAAGCCAATTGCTTTGTCTTTGATTTAGGGAATAGTGGATACTTTATAAAGCCCATTTTTTTGTCTTTGATTAGGAAATAGTGGATACTTGATAAAGCCGATTGTTTTGTCTTTGATTTAGGAAATAGCAGATACTTGATAAAGCCCATTATTTTTTTCTTTGATTTAGGGAATAATGGATACTTGATAAAGCTAATTGCTTTGTCTTTGGTTTAGGGAATAGTGGATACTTGATAAAGCGATTGCTTTGTCTTTAATTTAAGGAATAGTGGATACTTGATAAAGCCGATTGCTTTGTCTTTGATTTAGGGAATAGTGGATACTTGATAAAGCCCATTATTTTGTCTTAAATTTAGGAAATAGTCAATACTTGATAAAACCCATTTTTTTGTCTTTGATTTAGGAAATAGTGTATACTTGATAAAGCCGATTATTTGGTCTTTGATTTAGGAAATAGTGGATACTTGATAAAGCAGATTGCTTTGTCTTTGATTTAGGGAATAGTGGATACTTGATAAAGCCCATTATTTTGTCTTAAATTTAGGAAATAGTCAATACTTGATAAAACCCATTTTTTTGTCTTTGATTTAGGAAATAGTGTATACTTGATAAAGCCAATTATTTGGTCTTTGATTTAGGAAATAGTGGATACTTGATAAAGCAGATTGCTTTGTCTTTGATTTAGGGAATAGTGGATACTTGATAAAGCCCATTATTTTGTCTTAAATTTAGGAAATAGTCAATACTTGATAAAACCCATTTTTTTGTCTTTGATTTAGGAAATAGTGTATACTTGATAAAGCCCATTATTTGGTCTTTGATTTAGGAAATAGTGGATACTTGATAAAGCAGATTGCTTTGTCTTTGATTTAGGGAATAGTGGATACTTGATAAAGCCTATTGCTTTGTCTTTGATTTAGGGAATAGTGGATACTTGATAAAGCCGATTGTTTTGTTTTTGATTTAGGAAAAAATGGATACTTGATAAAGCCCATTATTTTTGTCTTTGATTTAGGAAATAGTGGATACTTGATAAAGCCAATTGCTTTGTCTTTGATTTAGGGAATAGTGGCTACTTGATAAAGCCCATTATTTTGTCTTAAATTTAGGAAATAGTCAATACTTGATAAAACCCATTTTTTGTCTTTGATTTAGGAAATAGTGTATACTTGATAAAGCCGATTATTTGGTCTTTGATTTAGGAAATAGTGGATACTTGATAAAGCAGATTGCTTTGTCTATGATTTAGGGAATAGTGGATACTTGATAAAGCCTATTGCTTTGTCTTTGATTTAGGGAATAGTGGATACTTGATAAAGCCGATTGTTTTGTTTTTGATTTAGGAAAAAATGGATACTTGATAAAGCCCATTATTTTTGTCTTTGATTTAGGAAATAGTGGATACTTGATAAAGCCGATTGCTTTGTCTTTGATTTAGGGAATAGTGGATACTTGATAAAGCCCATTTTTTTGGTCTTTGATTTAGGAAATAGTGGATACTTGATAAAGCCAATTATTTGGTCTTCGATTTAGGAAATAGTGGATACTTGATAAAGCAGATTGCTTTGTCTTTGGTTTAGGGAATAGTGGATCCTTGATAAAGTCAATTATTTGGTCTTTGATTTAGGAAATAGTGGATACTTGATAAAGCCTATTGCTTTGTCTTTGATTTAGGGAATAGTGGATACTTGATAAAGCCGATTGCTTTGTCTTTGATTTAGGGAATAGTGGATACTTGATAAAGCCGATTGCTTTGTCTTTGAGTTAGGGAATAGTGAATACTTGCTAAAGCCCATTGTTTTGTCTTTGATTTAGGAAATAGTGGATATTTTATAAAGCCGATTGCTTTGTCTTTGATTTAAAAAATAGTGGATACTTGATAAAGCCCATTTTTTTTTGTCTTTGATTTAGGAAATAGTGGATACTTGATAAAGCCGATTATTTGTTCTTCGATTTAGGAAATAGAGGATACTTGATAAAGCCGATTGCTTTGTCTTTGAGTTAGGGAATAGTGGATACTTGCTAAAGCCCATTGTTTTGTTTTTGATTTAGGGAATAGTGGATATTTGATAAAGCCGATTGTTTTGTCTTTGATTTAGGGAATAGTGGATACTTTATAAAGCCCATTATTTTGTTTTTGATTTAGGAAATAGTGGATACTTGATGAAGCCCATTATTTTTGTTTTTGATTTAGGAAATAGTGGATACTTGATATAGCCCATTGTTTTTGTCTTTGATTTAGGGAATAGTGGATATTTGATAAAGCCCATTATTTTGTCTTTGATTTAGGAAATAGTGGATACTTGATAAAGCCCATTTTTTTTGTCTTTGATTTAGGGAATAGTGGATACTTGATAAAGCCAATTATTTTGTCTTTGATTTAGGAAATAGTGGATACTTGATAAAGCAGATTGCTTTGTCTTTGATTTAGGGAATAGTGGATACTTGATAAAGCAGATTGCTTTGTCTTTGATTTAGGGAATAGTGGATAATTGATAAAGCTGATTGTTTTGTTTTTGATTTATAAACTATTGGATACTTGATAAAGCCCATTATTTTTGTCTTTGATTTAGGAAATAGTGGATACTTGATAAAGCCGATTGCTTTGTCTTTGATTTAGGGAATAGTGGATACTTGATAAAGCCCATTGTTTTGTCTTCGATTTAGAGAATAGTGGATATTTGATAAAGCCAATTGCTTTGTCTTTGATTTAGGGAATAGTGGATACTTTATAAAGCCTATTTTTTTGTCTTTGATTAGGAAATAGTGGATACTTGATAAAGCCGATTGTTTTGTCTTTGATTTAGGAAATAGCAGATACTTTATAAAGCCCATTATTTTTTTCTTTGATTTAGGGAATAATGGATACTTGATAAAGCTGATTGCTTTGTCTTTGGTTTAGGGAATAGTGGATACTTGATAAAGCGATTGCTTTGTCTTTGATTTAGGGAATAGTGGATACTTGATAAAGCCCATTTTTTCTGCATTTAAGCTCTTGACACAAATTTGAGAGACAGATGAATGAAAACGGATAAAAACAAAGATGCTGTTTTTATGCATAGACATAGATACACTGACATATATTGATTTCACTCTAATTAGGTGTTTGGTATGAATTACTATTGCTATTTTCTGTCCAATTAGGTGTTTAGTATGAATTAGTATTGCTATTTAAGGTCCAATTAGTTTTTTCATATAAATTATTCAAGTTTATACTTCATTCAAATCTTAAAATATTGTTATCAGTCCTATATTTGCATAGCATTCTATTAAGTATAAATATAGATACTTTTAAAAATAGTTGTATCAAAATGAATTTCATTAACAATATACTCCGAAACATAAGTACAATAAAAATATCACTGCTTTCAACAATAAGTATACTTGCTTATTACCAAAATTTTACAGTATGTAATTCTTTGAAAGATATCATATGTAATGTCTTTGATAGATGTTTCCAGTTGTAATTCATTGACAGATATGTTAATTCTTTGATAGATGATGCGCTATGTAATCTTTGACAGATGATACCAAATATAAATCTTTGATATGTGCCAAATGTAATTCTTTGACAGATGATACCATATATAATCAAATACAGATGATATGTAGTGTCTTTTGCATATGATGCCTAATGTAAGTGTTTGACAGGTAATGCTATATGTAATTATTTGACAGATGTGAATTTGTTGACTGATGATGCCATGTAATTCATTGACATATAATGCCAGACTGATTTTATTTTTTCAGCAGTCACATGAATTGGAATCAAGAAAAATATAAATGCATGAAATTGTTGTGTTCTTGATTTTGGCAAAGAAATCTAAATATATTTGTGCATGCAAAAGACATAAATCTTCCTATTATTGTATAGGAATTTTTGGTATTCCCCCACTGTCTGTCAAACCAGTCACCAGAATGTCAATTCCAATGCATGAATACATTTGACTGATATAATGAATATAAATGGCTTTGCATATGTAATTGCACCAAATAAACATGTATATGTGTACAGCATGCATTAGTGCAGAATATACAGTATTTTTGTACAGCTTGTAATGTACATATAAAAATGTTATTGAAAGAGTTAGATATTTATCCTGTAACTGTCTTATCTGCTGTCGATCTTCATTTCTCTGCATGACATGTTGTGTTGTACTATGCTTCTGTAAACATGATGGAAAGGCAGTGTTCAACAAATTTGCTTAAATGTTATTACTTTTCCAAAAGATCCATGTTCACCTAACTTATCGATGGTCCAATTTAAGGGAAAGTACTCTTACAAATCAAATTATCTCCACTTTTAAATTTACATGTATATCTTTTTTTCAGAAGTTATGTTTAGTTTTGCTTTCAGACCATATGTATACACACTTGCTTATTCTGTATATATCTTTCTCAGTTGCTGCTTTCAACCCCAGTCAGTTCCAGATTGGCATTAATATTGGAACAATTTTGCCAATGAAGCCCTTGAAATAAATTTTGGTCAGCTTAAAGATGAAACTTGCTTCCTAGATAATGAAACTTAATTGTTCCTTTCACATAAATTTGATATAGTTTTCTTTTTCAGTAGTTTTATGGTGTGAAGTAGTTGTCAGAGTTCTTGAAATACCCATAACTTCCTTTCAGACAAATTTGGCAAACTTTTCATTTCCATTAGTTTGATAGTGTAAAGACAACATATGTCAAATTTCTTCAGATATCTTCCTCACAGAAAAATTAGACGTAGTTTTCTATTCCATTAGCTTTTTGGTATGAAGTATACAACTGTCCGAGTTCATGAAATATCTTGGCATTTGATGCTTGTCTTTCTGGCTCATGGGAGAATTTCAAATACTATCTGGTACAGACAGTTGATCATTTAATTTAGGGAGAATATAATCTTTTGTAGTTAACTTTGGAAGCAAGAACTGTACTCTAAATTTTGACAAGAAAATATTTACTTCAGATCACTGAAAAATTAAAACATAAATGCTACATTTTGCATAAGTTATAATGAAGAAGACTTTTGAGTTTATCTGACAGATATGAACCAGTATGTCCAGTGGCACCTTCTGATCAGGTAACCATTGGCAAATGAGGACTGTTTGGATACACATTGAACTGCAGAAATGTTTTTTGCAACCAGTAATTGCATTTATGAATAAGATAAGGATAAGATATAAGATGTAGAGCTGCTAATACATCCCTTGTGATAACAGTACTTGTGTTTGTAATGCATGGATTGGACCAGTTATGGATTGCTGCTGCTTCTGCTCCTTGTCAGCTGTGCATCACACTGCATGGGTCTCTTGACTTTGCATCCCTCTATCATTGCAACAAAAATAATTTCTCTCTACTTCCCTCATTTAGATCTGACAAGATCTACCAACTGCCCTGCCTCTGTGTCCAGCATCAATCCTTTGGTAGAGACAACTTTGCAGATGACTGCTGTAGTCATGGATGCTTCTGCCAGAAAGATTTCACCAGGGGTAATTTCGAATTATTCTGATTCAGGAGAAACTTCTGGTTGTATATCAGGAGACTCTGGCATGCATGAGAGATCCAGTGAACCTTATGTTGGAGTCTCAGAAGCTCTTGTGTCTGAGTTGCCCCAGCCTACAAAGGTGTTAGCTGAATTGGAGAAGTTGTCAGATGTGTATCCATCAGAGAGGAAAACATCTTCAGCATCTGTTTGTGAGAGCCTGCAGGAACTCTCCAATCTGGTTCATGAAATGGAGGAAACTGAGTCATCTTTGCAGATTGAAGGGTTTAATTTGCAAGCTACTCTCCCATTGCCTGAGGTGTCTTCATGCACTTCCAATATGGAAGGTGGTGTAGATTCTGACGATCTTGTTGACACATCTTCTGCTGCTGAAATAGAAATTATTGATAATATTATCATGGCAAATAATGAGTATGTGGAATTATCTGTAGGATGTGGTGAATCTGAGAAGGGTGGGTTGAAAGAAAATCAGTTAGGGGAGGTCACTGTTAGTGACATTGACTTATCAGGAAAGTTAACTCTATCAACAGAAAATCAGGAAGAGCAAGATGAGTGTGACAACTGTGAAGGTTCTGTGAATGCCAGCACAGACCTGGAGGAAGTTAATGCTGTAGAGCAGGAGGGAAAGACTGAGGTGACATGTAGCAACCAGGAGAGTGAACAGCAGAAGTTATGGGCAGCAACTCCTTCAAACAAGAAAGTACATGTTGCTGACCATGAGAAGACTGAGGTTTCTCAAACTAAGAGTGGGAAAAGCAAGAGAAAAGAAGACAAGAGTATAGGTAGGATAGACCACTCTAGTATATTCAATTTGATATTAACATATAATTTTTGTTTGTAGATTATTTCCAATCAGTTCAAGAGGTCAGCTTTTTAAAAAATGTCAGTTTATATTTGTGTAAATTCTTATCTCAGTTTCTTTCCTGGATATGTAAAGCAAACTCTTTTACTTCAAGGCATATCTTTCTCTAAATCAGTTTTGTACCCCTTTAAAAGTTTTGTACTCCTTAAAAATCGGTGTCTTAATATTTTGTGCAACTAATTTTTACCAGTATGCAATTATAGTCTTTTTTTAAAGCAATAAACAAATTTGCTTAATGATTTGCTTTTCTTTGACCTCTGAATCCATACCATAACCTAATAAACATAAATATACTTAAAACAATTAGTGTTGGAAGCCATTGTTGATGTGTGTATCTGACATTTTATATGCTTGCCATAGTGTAAAGATTATTATGTTGTGATATCCATCCATTTGTCTGTTATTGGTGTTATTTCAGCACAATAATGATGTCTGCTCTCTATAGCTCCGGACTAGTTCATGATTTTGGGTGCAAAAGCTCAAGGTCACTATGATGGAAAGAAGAAATAATGGATTCTCCAAAATAACTCTGATTATCTAACATCTGCAGTTAGCAAACTTTGTGTATGGCAAGCATTTGGGGGGTAAGGATAATTCCCTACTGTTTTCAAAATCAAACGGTAAAAGGTCAAGGTTACATTCTGAAATAAGTGCAAGTTTGTTTGTTTTGTGCCATTTTTTTGGCATATGATAAACTATTGATGCCATTGGGAACCTAGTTATCTCCTCCTGGTATGACTACATCCAGTAGGTAATTAAGCCACTGGACAAGAAGGTAATTGCTATCATCACTAATGAATCCTTCCTTGTCAAGAGTTTTGTATATCACCATTGAATCTTTTATGTACATAAATCAAAAAGTGAATGAATAAATGAATATAAAAATGAAATGCAAATTAAAATATATAAATAGTCCACTCCTGACACAAAAAATAGAACATGATTAAAACATACATCATAGCATTTGGCACACACAGGATATCATTGGCCAAGATCACTCAAAGATGGGTCATAATATAGAAACTATCCACAGGACGTAATGTCTGATGAGGGAATAATATGTGATAAAAAATATACTGGGAAGGAAAGCAAAGGGACCAGCTTCAGGGACCAATTGAGTATGACCCATTGTAAAAAAATAAACTGCAAATAGCAAAGAGCAACCCCTGAATAAAAATAATAAATATTCTTCAAAGTTCTTTTTAATTTTTTAAAGGAGATACAGAAACACTTAAAAAGCCTTTACAATTTTGAAAGGCTGCAAGGTCTAATAAGTTAACATTGCTAAATGATAGAATAGTGCCCATAAATAAATAGTATACATTTACTGTTTGTAAAAGAACTTTGATAAACAGTTTAATTGTTGTTGAGCGTAATTAATAGATTTTAGATCAGTAAGATTAAACTACAGAGTGAAAAAATAGAATGCAATGGAAATAAAATATGCAGTGGAAAAAAATTTTGTTTTTAATTTTTTCATTAAATAAATTATAAGAATTTTTAATCATCAGATGCATATATATTTATTTGAATTGCACAACAGAAGATAAAACTAATTTTAAAAACCCACTATAAAAATATGAAATTTGTGTGATTGAGAAAGTGTACTATCGTATGCAAATTGAAATGGTCACATGATCATTGCCAGATTTTTTGATAGTATAAAGGTTCAGCACAATGAAAACAAAGTACACAGTGGAAATTATTTATTTTATTTGTAAGTGATTTGTTTGATTACAGAAGGTTAATCATCAAATGCACAATCAAAGCATTATGCCAAATATAGAACATAATCGTGAATGAAGGTTCATAATTTACTTAATTAAATAAAATGCTACTTCATCATTCAGTTTAACTTTAATTTGTTTTCTTTTTATTTGTTTGTGTTGTTTTTGAAGATTAGCCAAGGAATTGTGTTTCACTATTTTATTATTTCCAAACTATCTTATACATTTATTAAATTTCAATTACAAGCATCTGCACAGGCTATACACATACCCTTGTTACGATTGTATCCATGGTGCCCAACAATTCAGTTAATTACTTTACCGTGCATTTATTTAGGGCATTTAATTGAAAAGTTTGCCCATGGCAAGAAATATAATTTCAGTCACTTCATTCTTTGATGCAAGTGGTCAGTGTCCACCAGCAGCAATACCTACCAGATATGTTTCAAGTGCAACCTCATTTACACTAAAGAGTTTGAAAAGAAAGGGCAGATAATGAGGTTACTGTAAAGGGCTATTCATTGTGGTCAGAATAACATAGACTAATGAGTTTGAAAACAAAGGGCAGATAAAGAGGTTACTGTAAAGGGCTATTCATTGTGGTCAAAATAACATACTGTTGAGTTTGAAAACAAATGGCAGATAATGAGGTTACTGTAAAGGGCTATTCATTGTGGTCAGAATAACATAGACTAATGAGTTTGAAAGAAAGGGCAGATAATGAGGTTACTGTAAAGGGCTATTCATTGTGGTCAGAATAACATAGACTAATGAGTTACCAAATTTTATGGTTGGCTTGCACTTTGGTAAGGAACAATGCTATCAAGTTTGTGCATGAAAGTTGAAAAATGGTTTCTGTGCAAAAACTGAAGTTTTCCAATATCACTGGTAACCAAACTTTAGGGATGATTTGCACTTGGGGGAAAGAACCATGTGACCTTCATGGTCAAGCTGCAAAAAGTCCAGGTCTCTCATACTGAAATAATATGAATGAATTCCACACATTAACATAGGCAACATACCAGGCCAAACTTTGTTGATGGCTTACAATTGTGCTAAGAAAGAAGATTTTCAATTTTCAGTTCAAAATGGTAAAGGCCAAGGTTGCTGTTACTGAAACAATAATAATTGTGTCCTCACAAAAATTTCATTTATCGTCATTGAAGATTAATTGTATAATGTGCTGTTCATGATACTTTTGTTCATTGTTCACCCCAACCCAGGAATGGCATTATTGAAAATATTAGCTTTTCTCCATTACCAGTATCAGACTTGCAACTTTCAATGGGCTACATCCAGGAATGCATTACCTTCTTCGGCTACTCCTTGTGAAACATCATGCCATATATGATCACCTGGTTTGTACAGATTCATATTATGAAGAAGAGTCCATTTTTGATGTGAAACATGGACCTTTGATAATCCCTCCTACCCAAAGGTTGCAATCCAGACCTTTGAGAATTCCTCCTTGCCCAAGAGTTTTAATCCAGATCTTTGAAATCCCACCTACCCAAGGGTTGTAATCCGGACCTTTGACAATCCCACCTGCCCAAGGGTTTTAATCCAGATCTTTGAAAATCCCACCTGCTCAAGGGTTGTAATTTGGACCTTTGACAATTCCACCTGCCCAAGGGTTTTAATCCAGATCTTTGAAAATCCCACCTGCTCAAGGGTTGTAATTTGGACCTTTGACAATCCCACCTGCCCAAGGGTTTTAATCCAGATCTTTGAAAATCCCACCTGCCCAAGGGTTGTAATATGGACCTTTGACAATCTCTTCATGTGCAGCAGTTGCAATCCAGGATCTTACACCTTTATAGTTATGAACTCCTCTTCATGAAACACCATAACAAACATGATAACTCTTACACAATTTAGCGGGGATAGTTCAGCTTACAATATGAATAAAGATGTAGACCAATGGAACGAATAGAGGGGGGTAAATGGATGCAAATGGATATGATCATTCATAGTGCAGATGTAATCATCCATATTTTTTACTTTTGTACAGGAAAATATTTCAGCAATAAAATGTAACCCATTAAAATATTATACCATGCTGTAGTGTCATCACTGCTTTGCATGCACTTTTCAATGGATTTTTATGCTTCCAGTACTTGATATACCAGTGAGAATAAGTAACACCATGATTTTTTTAGTTTCAGTACATGTAGATTTTATAAATGTGTATGTGTATAAAAGGCATGAAGCAAGGACATCAATGTGAAATACACACCAACAGACCAGGGACACGACTTAAGATAGGGATGTCTATGTTTTGTAATGTCAGCTTAAATGGAATGCCAAGACCTTATTTAATGGTACAAACCTTAAAATAAGCATATCTGATTATGACCCCATTTTGTCATTATTTTTTCAGCTCATGCTATATACAACAGTACACACATCCCACTTCACTCGAAACTGCATATCAGTTGGAAAACTGCTCCCCATTTTCATGGTAAAAATTCATTTTTCCTGTTGGCCTGCTCACTTTGCTTCCAAATTACTCACCAAAGATGGCATCAAAAAGGGCTAACAGGATTTAAATTATTTTTGTAAACATCGATAAATGTGTATAATATATTTTCTTTTTTAACAAAGAGAGCAATATCGATATACATATTTATTAATGGGTAGTCCAGCGTTCATAATACCTTTTGCCAAATTAAATGAGGAACACAAAAAAACTGAATAAATGGTTTTATGCAGATATTATGCATGGTTTTTACAAATGGCAAGAAACTCTAATTCATTCACATTTGGATAAGAGATACAATGGAAAATATCAACATAGATTTTAGTTCATTCAATTATGGTTAGAAACATAATGAACAGTCTTTATGGTAACCAAAACACATTGCTTTTTCTTTCCTCCAGTTAATTGCATTAGAGTTGAATCCGACAAGTTAAGCTTGAGCCAATAGGAAATAAAAAGAATATTTGTAAGTACTTGTACATGGCATCAGTCACAATGCTGAAAATACAAGTTTCTGAAATGTAAATAATGTGAAACAAAATAATTCTATCACTTTCTCTTTAAATTATCAAACATTTCTCATTCTTTGTTTAGTCTGTACCTTTTTATATTCTCTTTTTCCTTCTTGCTAGCCTGATTTCTTTCTGGGTGTAAGTCCCTTGTTTTCCCCATTTTCAGGACCCATTGACAAGTGATCAAACAATTTTTCTCTAATAAGTCAATGACCACAAATGCACAACTTTGACTTAACAACTGGCTTTTCGACTGAATAAAAGGCAGAAGGTTAATACTGTTACATGCATATTGTCTCTTTTGTGAATGAATGAAACATACTATACTAATTTCCCTCAAATTAATGCATGACCAGCAATATCACAACTACACATTTACATCACTTCACAATTGCCTGCCAACCTCACAACTGCATGGTTATTACATTTCCATAATGTAGCAATGGTACTTAACTACCATAAAATACAAGTCACAACTCAAACACTAAATACCAGGATGGGTCTGGATACCTCCCCCATTGAGGCAGGAGCATAGTGCAACAACAGATAAAGGATCCCAGATGCTTATTAAAAATCCTTGGCTCCTTACAGGGGATGGAAATTGCCAGGGAACGAATTGTACCTAATGGTTGGGGATGACCAGTACCCTCTCAAGGTTGGTATCCTGGTGAAAGATAAGTGAATTATGCCTCAATGATATAGAAAAGCAGCAGTGTCACTCAGATTGATCTGAAATAGGGATCTAAATTTGCCAATCACTGGGCTTTGAGTACCAGTCACTAGTTGTTGTTGGGCTTAATGCCATTTTTCATCACATGATAGTCTGTACCTTTTATATTCTCATTTGTTTCCAAGGATAACAATGAGAGGCAATTGGCTATACATGTATTAAGGGTAAAGGAAGAAACTGGAAATCCACAGAAAGAACCACCGACCCATGAGAAGCTGCTGACAAGCTTTCTCACATATCCACATTCTCTGAATCTTAGACTGGAACCCATGCAGACAGAGGTGAGATGGCATGGCAGTGAACCGTAACGGAGAGCATTCTAGACCACTCAGCCATTTGGCCTTCTCCTATCACTAGTCACCAGGTTTCCATTCTCAGTGTGTGGTTAAAGAATGGGTCAAAAATGTTTCCTTGTGCTTAATCCATATGTGGATAGAGAATTGTGTTATTCTTGCATTTCTAAGAAAACGGATCAGATCAGCATGGCCCCTGTCCCCATGTTCCCATTTAATTCGTTCAGTATGTCTAACCCACCTTACTAGGAAGTAAGTCACACACACACACACACACACACACACACACACACACACACACGATATCTCCGCTTTGATTTCAAAGCAAGGAGGATGTGACATGCTGTGGTGATGCTTTATCACTTCTGGCCTTGTTCTACAAAAAGGAGAGGGCTGACACTTGAGAATGGATTAATGATCCCATTCACCCAGCTAGTAAGAATAGTCCCATTACCTCCAGCAAGTGGTTATGGATGGCAGAAACCCTCTTTTCGACGTCATCCTCTTTAAAGAGAAATGCTGGGAGAGACAGTGAGGGACAGTCCTGCTCTGCCTTGGGAGTGGGCTCAGGATAATCTCATTTTCACCTCGATTTGTTTTCTAAGCCTTTGCACAGGACAAGAATATTCACTCCAGTCATGTGATGCTTGTCAGTATTTTCTTCTTCTCTCACACTGGCAATGGCCTGGGTGCTGACACAGAAGTTATCAATGGGTCAGAAGTTGGCTAGGCAATAGAAGGTGTGGTCATTGTTTTTTTTTCCTCCAGTTATTGAGTTCATTCTCAAGTTTGAGCCCTTAAGCCCCTATCCCAGTTCTAATGTGTCCCAAGTGGGAATATTGGCTCTCGTCTTTAATGGCCTCTCATGGTATCCTTGGAAACAATGGAGCAATTGCCTCACATGCCACTGTCTTTTTAGCAGCTACCTTCATTCTCTTGAAGGAGGAATTATTGTCTCAAACATTGCTTCAGTGCTTGCTGACAAAGACATGTTACATTATGTCCAGATCAGTGGCAGTCTTAATGGAGCTTCTTCACATCCACAGAGATGCAGCCTTGGAGATGTCTTGGTCTTGCTGCCCCACATCAACAACCTTATCAATGCCAGCACTGCTCTAGGCCAAGAGACCTCATCCCTGCCATAGCTTCATAGGATTTGAGGTACCAGCAACACATGTCCTCTAAGCCCATCAAAACTGAACAAGGAGAGGGCCCAATCTGACAGCCCCATGGGACCTTTTCCAAAGTTTTTTAACAATCAGATGCAGCCTCAACATAAGCAGCCTTTGTTGAAAGCAGCCTCCTGCCTGTTGTGTGCTATAGGCAAAGAAGTCAAAATAACTGAAGATAATATTCAGACTCCTGCACCTTATCCAAGGAGGGAGTAGTTTAACTCTAAGTAGTTGCGTCCTCCCCAGAATCATTTTCCTCTTCCTAATACCCCTTTGTTTAGCTCTCTTTTCAGATACCAATTTTTGTCTGGGAACATTTTTTCCTGTCACAGACCCTTATCTTTGTTAACCATCTAAACTGGCTTGTAATTAAGCTCACCTTCCTACCACAGAAAATATCACTTGTTTTGGTCCCAGGATTTTCAATTTCGAACTTTCCTTGTGGCCTCATTTCTAATGTGAGAGCATTTACCATTGGGGTGGCAACATACCACATTAGGTCTTTAGGGATCTCCATCCTCCAGTAGTTTAAGGACTGATTGATACACTGTGAACCAAATCCTGCCTCACATAACAGGTCTTCTGGCCATGGTCTTACATATCTCTCCACTGAACTCAGCTGCAGACTTAATTACCCAAGGGAGACATAACTTGCACCCTCTCCAGCTTCTGCAAAACTGTAGTCAGCACAAAGACCTGCTGTCAGCTCTGATCCACCTGGAAACATTACTTTCACCACCAGACATTGGTGGGTAGATCGGGATTGGTTTCTGATTGGAGTCCCAGTTTAATTTCCCCTACCTACCCCCCTCCAAACCCCACTCCTTTCAGTAAATCAGATTCATGATGGAATACTCACCTGGAGCTTGAGGAGCTAGTTCTTCAGGCATCTTTGCCTCCAGTAAAAGTGTCCTTCATATAAAAATCTTGAATTTGCAGGCAGTGTTCTTAGTCTTACAGGGGTATGTCCCTCATTATGTCTTTCCAGTACCAGATCAGAGGATATATATAAAACTGAGGCCATGTATTCTGTTGACATTGACATGGTATCTATAATATGTTTCTATTTGTATTTTATTCAATGTGTCAAATTTTCATTTATAATGTGAATACTTCATATTGCTGTTGTATGTATGTGCACAGTGCTGCTTTAACAATGGTTTTAGAAATTGTATACAAATTGTCAAGGAATGGCTTATTTTATATTTTATGTGCAGTGTTGATGCACAATTGATTAAATACACAAGGATTATTTAAATTAGGTAATGTCATCAAAATATACCCATTAACTCATTATCCCCTGGAGGTTTTTGTCATTTTTGGAGGCTATCACCAGTTATTATGTACTTTTGAGAGAGGGATGTATGTAAGGTGAAGTTGTTTGCATTTTAAACATGCACAGTGGAGAAAATGTTGGCATACCTCTATGCTACTTTCATGTAATGTGGCTGAAATTTCTTTGGATATTGTACTTCTAGAAATTTTAAACGATCTTAGGACACTGCTAACTAAAATGACTGCTCCCTTGTGCTCCAAAAATCAACCTGAATTTTTCTAAAGTACACTATTCTTGGCAGCTAATAAAAACAAAATAAATTTTGCCAAACTAGACAATACTTTCTTCTGAAAGAGCAATGAATGAATTACCAAATACATAAAATGTTAAAAAAAAGTTACAGCTCTTTTTTTTTTACAATTTACCTCTGAAGTTCGAGAAGTGAAAATGAGCCAGTAGAGCTAGCACTTTTTTGAAGGGTGCACATCTGGGGTAAAGCCAAGCTGTATACTCTCTAACCCATATTACAACCATCAATCATACATCAAAATAAAGGGAATTAAAGGTCCTTTCAACAATACCTAAGATATACAAAGTCTCTTTTAAATAGCCAGTATAACTAGTGAGGAAACCCAGGGAAATTCTTTTTCTTTATAATTCTAACCCTATGTTAAATATGAAACTGTAGAGCGCCACCTTTGCTTGAAATGCAGGTAGGAAACACATTTTATGGGCTATTTCTGAATAGATTCTAATACATCGACTTCCAAGAGATTTCCAGTCAACCTAATCCCTAGTTGTGTTAGAAACATTGTTTTTCATTGGCAATTTCACTTAGGCATGAGCAGAAGGTTAAAAGTTTATTCTAGATGCCCATCTTATCAAACTTTTTTCCTGCCTGTGTGTAGTTCAGATCAGTCTGCCTTAGATCTGAGGTAAAAAAAAGTCTAAAATCCAGACACAAAATCAGATTCTGCCCACTGGTGCAGTTTTAGTGAGGAAAAAAAATTGGGTCCAAATAAAGTTTTCCCCTATGTATTTTATAGTGCAACTAGAATGTCCCAATTATTTGATATCATTGTAGAACTACATCTGTCTACCTTTCTATAATACCACCCACTTTAGTGTATCATACATGACCTTGACACTGCAGAGCTTGATGATAGGCTACTACTTCCTGACACATAAATGAGGTGCCTGGGGTTAACGAGTTAATCAATAAAAGTTAAAAATGAAACCTAACAATTATTGATGGTTATTCTATTGTAAGACTTGCCTGTTCTATTGTATGACCTGCCTATTCTATTCTATTTAATTCTGTTAATGGTTATTCTACTGTATGACTTCCTGTGGATGGTTATTCTAGTGTATGACTTGCTTATTCTATTGTATTACTACCTATTGATGGTTATTCTATTCTGTGACTTGCCTATTCTATTGTATGACCCCCTATGGATGGTTATTCTATTCTGTGACTTGAATATTCTATTGTATGACTCACTATTGTTGGTTATTCTATTGTATGATGTGCCTATTTTATTGTATGATTCCCTATTGATAATTATTCTATTAATAGTATGACTTGCCTGTTCTATTGTATAACTCACTACCTGTTGATGGTTATTCTATTGTATGACTTGTCTATCAATGGTTGTTAATTTGGTAGTTCAAGTCTTAGTTTCAGGCTGTCAGGGAAAAAAAATTGGTACCAGATTGAATTTGGTGAAATCCTTGCATTTTGGTTATTTGATGCATGGAAGATGTTTTGCTTCTGTTTCCCATGTGATGAGATAAAAAAATGTTTTCTATTGCAATGGTTTTAAAAATATGTGTGAGTGTGTGTGTGTGTATATATATATATATATATATATATATATATATATATATATATATATATATATATATATATATATATATATAATCTGATAATCAGTGACTTTTTGTTTTAGGTTGGGGTTTTTTCACTATAGGGGTAAAAGTGCTAGGGTTATCAGTGCGAAACAGGGATGATTGGCTAACTAGAAACGTGGGGTGGGGTGTGTGCTTAATTTGTCCTGAATATTACTGAATACTGTATTGTCTGTCATTTTCATATACCATCAATCTGTACAAAATGATAATCATTTTAGACCTCAAAAGTTTGGTTTTCTTAATAAAACTGCAGATTTTTGGTACTTAAGAATATGAAAATATTTTACCATTAATTAGTTTGCACACCTGAAAATAATAACTGATATAAAATGTATTCAATATTACAAACATTACTGTACATTGAAAATAATAACTGATATAAAGTGTATTAAATATCACAAGCATTACAGTACATTATGGGCCCAGGGTAGCATAGTAGTCAAATGTGCTCACCTTTACATGTCATTGACATCTCCCTTAGTCTGCATGGGATAAAATCTTGGCTCAACCAGTGTGGCAGTGTCAATGTAATACCTTGTATGGTTTCTAAGGGTTGGGTGGATTATTCCTAACAATTATTATCTGTGTTACCCACCCAGGCTCGATATGGATATGGTTTGAAAGTTAGTAAATGTTGGTATAGCTCTGAGCCCCCAGTCTGCAATGTCGAAAGTGAAATAATGAAATACAAAGAGTGAAATTAAAGAACAAAAATTTAATTAACAATCAAATATTCAGTCTCTTAAACTCTACCATGTGCCCTTTCGTTTGACCCCTTTAGTCTATCTCATCATGTGAAGGTCAGTGTCAGAATTCGCTCTGTTTCTTGGAGTTACTCATCTGATGCTTCCATGCTCCAGTCTATCTAGTCCTCTCTGGGTTGCTTCCCTTTACTCTAATTCCTTTAATTCTCTCTGGGTTGCTTCCCTTACTCAGATTCTCCAGCTATCCACCTCTCTTCTATTCGTTGACCTAGAATTATCGACTTTGACTGCATGGCAGTCTCGTTCCAGTCCTTCTCTCTCTCTTTCTCTCTCGAACTTGGGACTCTTACCCAAATGGCAGTTTTCCCTGGAAGTTTCCTGCGAAAACACAGGGATAGTACACTATTTTCTCTAGGTACCCACCTCACACTATCCATATAACTTATCATCAGATAAGACGATCAATTTCATGGGTCACCATCCATTAACACTATTTAATGTACACAAACACAATATAATAACACATCATAAAAGCTATATCAATTCTACTTATACATGCAATAATAATTAATTCCAATTAATACATACTCATAATTTCTATGATACTGACAATATAACAATAACTCAACGCAGATCTTTGCATCACTGCTCATACAGATTATACAAATGCAAATACCTACGCTCTGACATATTTGAACATATTTTTTTCTAAACTTGTGTAGTACATTGTACATTAATCATTTGCGCAACTCTAGAAAACATAATCAAGGTGCTGGTTACTAAGAGTAACTTATAACTACTAATAATAATGCTGCTTAACTAGCAATCTACACAACCCTTTGTAATTAAAATTAGGTCTCAAAAAGTACATAAACACTATATTCTACAATCCCTATAATTGAGTAAACATAATATTAGTACTTACAACTGCAGTGCTGCATTGTTCGGCAAAATAGTGAGCAAATATCCACTAACCATTGAAGCTTGTGTTCCTAAGCCGGGCAACCTTGTTCTGCCAGGCAACCTTGTTCTGCCAGCCGACAATTCTCCGGGTGGTAAAATTCCTGGAGTAATGTACATCGACATGACATACTTTTTTCATCTTTCTGGTTCTTAATCTGGGAGAGAGACAGTTAAAATTTGAATATAGGATTGAAGCCCAGCCCTAGACACTAAACCATTCAATTAAACGGTCAGTGTCCTGTCTGTCTATGGATGGTGGTAGACCACTCCCATTTATAACTGAGTTTCCTGGTGACCTAGATATGAGCTCAATGTTGGGATAATGATTCGTACATTAAGCATGTAGAACTAGCCCCCTCCCCACTGTTGCATCCTGTTAGTTTTGGCTTGTAGAATGTGACAGCCATGATAGTCTTGTGAACAGTTTGCCATTAGCATCACATTTTTTGGTGGTTCTTCTCTGAGTTTTCCATGTTTCTTCACCAAATATACTGGCTGCCATAAATGGCCTGTCATGTTTTGAAAAATGGCATTAAACCCAGAAAATCAAATTAGAACAAATAATAAACTAGAAATCAAGTCCTTATTAGTTGCATAGTTGATTACATCTGTTATATTTTATGAAGGTTTCCACAAAAGAAAGGATGTCATGTGAAATCTCTTTATATTTTGGCTTTGGATGATGGGTTAATATAAAATACAGAATTTTTAAATAAATTTGTTTTCCACTCTCAGTACACTTATCATATGTACTTGCATATGTGTCAGGTCCAAAAAACAGCATGGACTCGGATCTGCCAGCATATTGAGTAAAGGCAGATCATTCTTTGTGTAGCTTGGATCCAATTTAAATGCAAGCATATACATTAATATTTTTCAAACCACATGTAACACTGTGTAATTCATCTTATTGCCATGTGTGGACTATGTCTTGTACAATTCTATAAAGTGATAACATTGTAAATCACTATTTGGCAAGAAATTTCAAAGAGGAAGGGATTTTTTATATACAGGGATGCAGATACATCTCTGCTTGTGATAGTTTGGTCTGTTGTTTTTCAAAAAGCAGTAAATAAAATGTTACATCAAGGATGGGCAGCATTGAATAAAGTGAAGTAATCCAATATCATTGTTTATGAGAATAACCATACTCGCACCAAAATGAACTCTGCTGATAGAGGAGTGCACAGTTTGATTTAGTGGCTGGCACTGGAAATTCAGTAGTTAAACAAGTTTATGGCTTTCATTTCCATTTAATGTACTTGAACCTTATGATAATAGAGAACTTTTCTTGGCAAGGAATCAGATAATTATCAAATTTAGGAGGCACAACTATTTATGTGAGTGCTAGGGTAAAAGAAAACAGTCTTGAAAATAGACCTAGATTGTAACCAATTTTGTAAGAGTTCATATATAGCTTGCTGGTAAGCAGTCTTACTAAATATAACCTATCATAGCATACTAGTAAGCAGTCTTACTAAATATAACATATCATATAACTTGCTACTAAGCAGTCCTACTACTAAATATAACCTATCATAGCTTGCTGGTAAGCAGTCACACTTTACTAAATGTAACCTATCATAGCTTGCTGGTAAGCAGTCTTACTACTAAATATAACCTATCATAGCTTACTGGTAAGCAGTCTTACTAAATATAACCTATCATAGCTTGCTGGTAAGCAGTCTTACTACTACATGTAAATATAACCTATCATAGCTTGCTGATAAGAAATATCTGGGAGATGCTTTCAAGGCACAAGTCTGCAAATCATGGAAAAATGTTACAAATTTGCATACCTGGAAAGTAGTAATATGTGAGAACTGCATGTTCAGAGTTACTCATGCAAAAATGCACACTATGTAGTATATAAATTTTAAGTAAGCTGCTAAGATAAACTGAATAAAACAGAATCTAATGTAATGAAAGGTAAGGATACTTATTTGATTAAATACCTCTGTCCATTCTAAAGTATTCAGGTGTTGGTTATTAATAAATGATGCTTGAAAATTCTGCAAATTATTTATCATGGTACAGAACAATACCTGAAAATCCTGCTAAGTATTTATTACAAAAGAGATGAATACTAAAAATCAAGCTAATTATTTATCCTGGTTCAGAAGAATACTGAAAATCATGCTGATTATTTATAACGGTTCAGAACAATAACTAATAATCCTGCTAATTATTTTTAATGGTACATAACAATACCTGAAAATCCTGCTAATTATTTTTAATAGTACATAACAATACCAGAAAATTCTGCTCATTTTTTTATTACAATATAGATGAACACTAAAAATCTTGCTAATTATTTATCGTGGTACAGAAGATTAAAAATACTGAAAATAATGCTTTTTATCTATAACAGTAAATATTAATACCTGAATATCCAACTAATTATCTGTAACAGTGGATATTGATACCTGAAAATTGTGCCAATTATCTATAACATTTCAGTAGGATACTGAAAATAGTGCTAATTAAAGAGTAAAAAAAAGGAGTTGTACAATTGATGCCCCTTTGTACTGTAGTTGTGTAATTGATGGCCCTTTGTACTGTAGGAGTTGTGTAATTGATGCTCCTTTGTACTGTAGGAGTTGTGTAATTGATGCCTCTTTTTGTACTGTAGGAGTTGTGTAATTGATGCCACTTTGTACTGTAGGAGTTGTGTAATTGATGCCCCTTTGAACTGTAGGAGTTGTGTAATTGATGCCTCTTTGTACTGTAGGAGTTGTGTAATTGATGCCTCTTTGTACTGTAGGAGTTGTGTAATTGATGCCTCTTTTTGTACTGTAAGAGTTGTGTAATTGATGCCCCTTTGTACTGTAGGAGTTGTGTAATTGATGCCCCTTTGTACTGTAGGAGTTGTGCAGTTGATGCCCTTTTCGTACTGTAGGATTGGTGTAGTGGATGCCCCTTTGTACTGTAAGAGTTGTGTAATTGATGCCCCTTTCTACTGTAGGAGTTGTGTAATTGATGCCTCTTTTTGTACTGTAAGAGTTGTGTAATTGATGCCCCTTTGTACTGTAGGAATTGTGCAGTTGATGCCCTTTTCATACTGTAGGATTTGTGTAGTGCTTGCCCCTTTGTACTGTAGGAGTTGTGTAATTGATGCCCCTTTGTACTGTAGGAGTTGTGTAATTATGCCTCTTTTTGTACTGTAAGAGTTGTGTAATTGATGCCCCTTTGTACTGAAGGAATAGTGCAGTTGATGCCCTTTTCATACTGTAAGAGTTGTGTAGTGGATGCCCCTTTGTAGTGTAGTTGTGCAGTTGATGCCCTTTTCATACTGTAGGATTTGTGTAGTGGATGCCCCTTTTTACTGTAGGAATTGTGCAGTTGATGCCCTTTTCGTACTGTAGGATTTGTGTAGTGGATGCCCCTTTGTACTGTAGGAATTGTGCAGTTGATGCCCTTTTTGTACTGTAGGATTTGTGTAGTGGATGCCCCTTTGTACTGTAGGAGTTGTGCAATTGATGCCCCTTTTTGTACTGTAGGATTTATGTAGTGGATGCCCCTTTGTACTGTAGGAATTGTGCAGTTGATGCCCTTTTCGTACTGTAGGATTTGTGTAGTGGATGCCCCTTGTACTGTAAGAGTTGTGTAATTGATGCCCCTTTGTACTGTAGGAGTTGTGTAATTGATGCCCCTTTGTACTGTAAGAGTTTTGTAATTGATGCCTCTTTTTGTACTGTAAGAGTTGTGTAATTGATGCCCCTTTATACTGTAGGAATTGTGCAGTTGATGCCCTTTTCGTACTGTAGGAGTTGTGTAGTGGATGGCCCTTTGTTCTGTAGGAGTTGTGCAGTTAATGCCCTTTTCATACTGTAGGATTTGTGTAGTGAATGCCCCTTTGTACTGTAGGAGTTTTGCAATTGATGCCCTTTTCGTACTGTAGGATTTGTGTTGTGGATGCCCCTTTGTACTGTAGGAATTGTGCAGTTGATGCCCTTTTCGTACTGTAGGATTTGTGTAGTGAATGCCCCTTTATACTGTAGGAATTGTGCAGTTGATGCCCTTTTCGTACTTTAGGATTTGTGTAGTGGATGCCCCTTTGTACTGTAGGAGTTGTGCAATTGATGCCCCTTTTGTACTGTAAGAGTTGTGTAATTGATGTCCCTTTTTGTACTGTAGTTGTGCAATTGATGCCCCTTTTTGTAATGTAATAGTTGTGTAATTGATGCCTTTTCCTTTCATTTGCTTATCCATGACCTTTGGTCCAGTTGCAGGAGATGAGGTTATAGTAAGGAATGGCTGATCAGAATATTGGAAGTGGGTGGAATAACAGAATGAAGAAAAGAATGAAGTATGATAATTCTAAAACTGTCAGATACTGGGTTGGATGAATCTCCAGAGAAGAAAAACATTCAATGCAAACTTTCATTATGTTGTGAAATATTTGCAAAATTTGTGGGGAAATAACCATTTTAAATTAGAAATAGGCAGTTTGAAATTTCATATGTGAACTCATAATCAGCAGGCTGAATCACCAAATCACATGTATTTGGTAGCAGAGATATCAATGAAACAATGCAAGAGCTGTGGTAAACTTTATGGAGCAACTTGCTGAAGCTTGCCAAGTGCATTATGTATGTGCCACTTCTGGGGGTGGAGAGACTGAAAGGGGATTCTCACCACAGAACAATATTCATATACATAAGGAACAGATTAAGCTCAGAAGCTGTTCACATTAATGTACAGATCACATCACCTGGCCTCAAAATGAATTCACCTTGCCCCAATATGACTTCACCTGACTTCACTTCACTTGGCCCCAAGATCACTTGACCTGACCCCAATATCACTTTTTCTGGCTCCAATATCACTTTATCTGGCTCAAATATCACTTCACCTGACCCCAATATCACTTGACCTGGCTCCAATATCACATCACCTGACCCCAATATCACATCACCAGCCCGAATGATAACTTCATCTGGCCTAATGATCACTTCACATGGCTCCAGTGATCACTTCACCAGGCCCAAATAATTGGTTCATTTAGCCTAATGACCTTTACTATACTAATTGAGACTGAAAATACATTAAGATAAAAATATTTTAGGTATTACTTTTTGGCCTTATACTATTTGATAGCCAAATGCAAGCAGGTAGATGAAATATCCAAATCCTTTTTTCTAATACACAGTACAGTTTTTTTTTCTTCATTTTTCATTCACTCATATTTTATAATAATATAATTATTTCTCTTAATTTTGTGCTCAGAGACCTAGACTATTGTGTAAATATTTTTTTACAACCAACCAAAAATGAATGTTTGTTTCTTTATGTGTGACTGTTCAGAAATGGACAGAAATTCACAGATAATGCAACAATATTTTGACATTCTATTGTGAATTTACTGAAGGCCTGAATATTTTCTTCTTGACCTGTGTAAATACAACACATCATTCATACCGATTGTTATTAGCCTCGCCTTTATACTGCTAGTTTAAAAACTGTTCCAGGTATGAATGGATTTAAAAATGTTGCAAATGATGCCAATTTATACCCACAAAAAAAATTAATTCATGCTAACTGGCTTTGTATCATCCATTTAGATGTTTGATACCCTGTACTGATACTTGCAATGCTTAAAAACCATCTATCTGTGGATATGGCTTTTCTCTACTTCCTCCACTGCACTCAAATACTTGCACTTTAACATCTCCTCAAGAGCAAGACCACTGCACTGTTATCAGTGCATATAAGTTTCTAAGTTGTAAAATCTACATGAATTTTAACCTCTAGCAAAAGAGCCCATTTGCAAATATTTTCAGATATACCATTGGTGATGGGTCTTTTTACTGTATACCATTGTTGCAAAAAATAATATCACCTGGACCTTTGTTAATTTTGCCATGTACCATTGTTGCTAAAAAAAATCACCTAGGTCTCTTGTTAATTTTACCATATATATATATATATATATATATATATATATATATATATATATAGATATATATATATATATATATATATATATATATATATAACATTATAAATGAAATAAAGCATGAATTCCCATTATGTTTGAGTTAGAATGGACATACAGTTCTACCACAGTTAACCAATGACAAGAGAAAACTAATCAATTAATGCCAGAACATATTTGTCAGGTGTATGGTGATCTGATGCAATGGGGCACTCAGAGCTTCCTCTTGTACTGGATCTCTAGGAGCATGTGTTATGGCAGTTAGGTATGTTTACCTGGAATTTGGTGATTAGATAGCTGCTGTTGAACTGGCACAATACTGTACCTGTTTGTCAACAAGGGATATGGATGTGTTAGATAGGGCCTTGCAGAATGGTAAGCATATATATTGTCATGCATACAAAATAGAATTTTTTTGCAAATGGGCTCTTTTGCTAGAGGTTAAAATTCATGTAGATTTTACAACTTAGAAACTTATATGCACTGATAACAGTGCAGTGGTCTTGCTCTTGAGGAGATGTTAAAGTGCAAGTATTTGAGTGCAGTGGAGGAAGTAGAGAAAAGCCATATCCACAGATAGATGGTTTTTAAGCATTGCAAGTATCAGTACAGGGTATCAAACATATAAATGGATTGATACAAAGCCAGTTAGCATGAATTAATTTTTTTTTGTGGGTATAAATTTTGTTGTTGTGGCAAAAGAATGATATCTTTGCTAGAATTTAAATTTGTGTAATGGTGAAATGGTCTTATTGAATCCACAGAAGAATAATGATATATTGTGTTTTACTAATTTATTGATGGCAATGATAAACATGGCCTGTCATGGCAGTATTGATTGCATCGATCAAAGAGGGCCATATTCAAGTCTTGCCTTGGCAATATTGACTGCAGTGCTCAAAGATGGCCAAATTGAAGTGCTCACATGGTCATATTCAGATCCATTCTTGGAAATATTGATTACAGTGATCAAACATGGCCTTGATTGTAGTGATTAAAGAATGCTGTATCCAGGTTCTTTAATTATAATATTGATTTTAGTGATCAATGAAGACCATATTCAGATCTTGTCTTGGCAGTGTTCACTGCAGTGATCAAATATGGCCTTGATTGCAATGATCAAAAAGGTCATATTCAGGTCTTGGCAGTATTGATTGCAGTGGTTAAGGATGGCCTTATTCAGGTCCTATTTTGGCAGTATTGATTGCAGTGATCAAGCATGGCCTTATTCAGGTCTTGTCTTGACAGTATTGATTGTTGTGATCAAGCATGGCCATATTCAGGTCTTGTCTTGGCAATATTGGTTGTAGTGATCAAGCATGGCCTTATTCAGGTCTTTTCTTGACAGTGTTGATTGTAGTAATCAAGCATGGCCATATACAGGTCTTGTCTTGGCAATATTGATTGTAGTGATCAAGCATGGCCTTATTCAGGTCTTGTCTTGACAGTATTGATTGTAGTGATCAAGCATGGCCATATACAGGTCTTGTCTTGGCAATATTGATTGTAGTGATCAAGCATGGCCTTATTCAGGTCTTTTCTTGACAGTATTGATTGTAGTAATCAAGCATGGCCATATACAGGTCTTGTCTTGGCAATATTGATTGTAGTGATCAAGCATGGCCTTATTCAGGTCTTGTCTTGGCAGTATTGATTGTAGTGATCAAGCATAGACTTATTCAGGTCTTGTCTTGACAGTATTGATTGTAGTGATCAAGCATGGCCTTATTCAGGTCTTGTCTTGGCAATATTGATTGTAGTGATCAAGCATGGCCTTATTCAGGTCTTGTCTTGACAGTATTGATTGTAGTGATCAAGCATAGACTTATTCAGGTCTTGTCTTGGCAATATTGATTGTAGTGATCAAGCATGGCCTTATTCAGGTCTTGTCTTGACAGTATTGATTGTAGTGATCAAGCATGGACTTATTCAGGTCTTGTCTTGACAGTATTGATTGTAGTGATCAAGCATGGCCTTATTCAGGTCTTGTCTTGGCAATATTGATTGTAGTGATCAAGCATAGACTTATTCAGGTCTTGTCTTGACAGTATTGATTGTAGTAATCAAGCATGGCCTTATACAGGTCTTGTCTTGACAGTATTGATTGTAGTGATCAAGCATGGCCTTATTCAGGTCTTGTCTTGGCAATATTGATTGTAGTGATCAAGCATGGCCTTATTCAGGTCTTGTCTTGACAGTATTGATTGTAGTGATCAAGCATGGCCTTATACAGGTCTTGTCTTGACAGTATTGATTGTAGTGATCAAGCATGGTCTTATTCAGGTCTTGTCTTTACAGTATTGATTGTAGTGATCAAGCATAGACTTTTTCAGCTCCTGTCACAGAAATATTGATTGCAGTGATCAGAGAAGGCCCAGGTTCAGGTCTTGGCAATATTGACTGCAGTGATCAACCATAGGTGGTCATGATAACATTGATTGCAACAATCAAACATGGCTGTATTTAGGTCCTGTTGTGGTGGTATTGATTGCATGATCAAGCATTGCTGTATTTAGGTCCTATTATGTCAATATTGATTGCATGTGATCAAACATGACTGTATTTAGGTCCTATTGTGGCAGTATTGATTAAATGTGATCAAAATTTACAGCACCAATGTCAGATTCTGGTTGTTACCATTAAATGAAACATTTTGTCGAAATAAAGACCTAGTTTGACTTTTTTAAGCTTGGTAATTTAATTTCTTTCTTTTTGAAGGATTTCATGTATTGAAAGCAAATGTCTTATGAAATGTGACGTTATGGAGACATAGTTCAAGTTTGACTTTTACTACTTTCTTTTGGAACACTTTACAGGATTATATCCCCTGATTAGTTAAAATTGTCTGACTAGCATTTAAACATTGATGTTGATACTTACCTACTGGCTGTAGAGTATGTAATTGGTATATCCAATCCCTACTGGCTGTAGAGTATGTAATTAGTATATCCAATCCCTACTGGCTGTAGAGATGTAATTGGTATATCCAATATAGTTCTGTATCTGTCTGATAAATGTTGCTACTAGAGAGCTCTTGAAAATTTTTATAATTTTTATTATCTGATAATGAACACAGTTTATGCTGTGGTCAGATATATTAACCCATTAACTATGAAAGTTTTTTGTTATCTTTGCCTGAAATGCAAGTAGGAAATCCATTTTGGGGGATATATCTGAATACATTATAATACATCGACCTCCAAGACATTTTAGATTAACTTAATACCTATTTGTGTTAGAAACATCGTTTTACATTGGCTCTTTCGCCTGAGCATAAGCAGAAGGGTAAAATTTGGAATTTTTGCTTAACGGACCCATCATTTTCTTGTCGAGATCAATCTTCGTTCTAAATGCCCATCTTATCCTACTTTTTGCAAAGGTTCACCTGTCTTTGTGCAATTCAGATCTGCCTTGATCTGAGGCCAAAAAGTCCAAAATAAGGATACAAAATATCAACCTTTTGCAAATTTTGGTTGGAAAAAACTCTGGTCCAAAAAGTGACATTTTTCCCTCTGTATTTTGTAGTGAAACTAGAACATCCATATTTTTTGATATCATTGTAAAGATATATCAGTCTGCCTTTCTATAATACTACCCACTATTGTGTCACAAATGACCTTAACTCGACAGAGCTCAGAAGTAGGCCACCACCACCTGCCCCATAAACGTGTCGCATTAGGGGATAAAGGGATAATGAGTTAAAGTGTTTAGACACTAGGGAATCCTTTTCGTTATGGTATCCCTAAAGTGTTATTTTATTCTCATGTGCAATTCCCATTTAGTTTCACCTACTGATATGCATTGTTTGCCACATAGTTGGCTACTGAGTAAGTAAATGATATTTCAGGTGGTACAATGTCCTTAATTTTGATTTATATTGAGATTATTAAATATTCTTCAAAATATTTTAGATGTAATCATTTTCATGCAGAAACTGCAGTTAATGGTCCCACAATTGAGTACTTTGTGAATGTTTTACTTAGGCTAGTTTATTTTTAGGCTGGTTTATTTTTTGGAAGTCTCAGAAAGAATATTGTTCATGAGCTGGAAAATTGTTGCAGTTTGGCATATTAATCTTGGATACAGGTTGATTTCTAGTTCTCAAGCTTTCTTTCTCTTTGGCTAAACTTTTAAAGATATTTATCCAACTCTTTTACAAATTTTGAAAGTAGTTTCCTGGCTTCTTTGTATAGAGGGATCAACTGGTAGTTTAGTAGCAACAAATGCTTGGCTTATGGGTGTTTTGAAATGGCTTTTCCAGTTTTCTTTTTTTGGATTGTTATTGCATATCTTCGAATGACTGTATTCATGCAGATGTACATTAATAAACACTCTTTGGGCTCTTGGTGGATTTGGGATTTATCTGACTGGGTTTCTGCATAGGGTCACCTTCACTTCCAATCGAAAAATAAGGTGATGACATGTGGAGACATTCCCTCCCATTCATTGAGGTGGTCTATTCACCTGCACCCCAGTCCCTGTCAGGTTTCATTAAGTTTATAACTCATCAAAGGGTATTGATGAAGTGGATTCTTTAAGTTTGCATATCTGATGTGAATCCATCAACAAATGTAGTTGCTGCAACTTAAATAGAAAACAACCGTCAGAAACATTTAGAAAAATGCATAACAAAAGAATTTGATCAGATTTAACAGAAAATATCTCATCTTGAACACCTTTCAGAATTTTACAAATAATGCTTTATGCCATCAAATATGACTGTTATTAAAAGTTGAGAAAACATGTAAATTTATGATAATAAAACACTGATTAAAATTAGACCAGCTTTGACACGCGTGGGACTGTTCAATATTTGTCATATTGTGCTGATGTGCCTTTTAAATTTGAATGAAGATACAATACCTAGAGAAATCATGAAATAATTGCTTTTATAAGGTACAGGACATTGGAAAAAAATTAAGCAGATGCACTCACATTGGGCCTTCAGTTCCAGAAACTCATCAACTAGTTATATTCACCCATAGATATTAGTGGGTATTGTCAGGATGTATGCACTATAAGTGTGAAAAAAAGTGCAATCTAGGGAATGAGCCCAGTTTGTGATGAATATACTGTTGAATTTCAGGTCCTAGTCTACTCCCTCATTTGTAAATTTGGTATTGAATATCTTTACCATGTTTTATCTGTTCATAAAATGTTACATTTTAACTGTAAAATTTGGGGCTTTCAATGGTCAAGTGGTCAGAGGTGATTGCCTTTATAAATCACTCTTATCATCTGTCTGCATGACTGCAAGTCTTGGATTTACCAACAGGTTTATGTGAAAGAACATGATAGTAGTTTCCCTTGGATCATTGGTTCTTCCTGGTGTTTTCTCAACATCTTCCAGGAAAATATACAAGCTGCCATGTATAGCCTGTCATGACAATGACAGTGAATCCTTAAAACCAAACTTAAATATGAAATTGAAAATGCATGCTTCAGAATTTCTGTCAGTGCAATCCATAAGTCTTTTCATTAAACCAGTGTCATATTATAGAATGCTGCCATCTAGAAAATAATGACACTATTATCTTTAAAAAGCAGGTTTTTACAAACCTTAACACACACTGCATATAGTCCACATACATCAGTTACTGTGGCACCCAAATGTTTTAGCTCAAGATTACAAACTTTTTTAGAAAGGCTAATACTTGTTCTGCCTTATCTTTAAAGCCACAAGGGCTTGCAGTCCTGCTTTAAGAAGAAACTTTCAAAACTGTATTGATTTATCATACATGTTCACTTATAGTCGATATTAAACTGCAGATGGTATAACTAAATTGATTATTTATGTGCCAGAGGAGACATCTTGATTATTATGTGCCAGAGTAGCCATCTTTATTATTATGTACCAGAGTAGCCATCTTGACTATTATTTGCCAGAGTAGCCATCCTGATTATTATGTGCCAGAGTAGCCATCTTTATTATGTACCAGAGTAGCCATCTTTATTATGTGCCAGAGTAGCCATCCTGATTATTATGTGCCAGAGTAGCCATCTTTATTATGTACCAGAGTAGCCATCTTTATTATGTGCCAGAGTAGCCATCTTGATTATTATTTACCAGAGTAGCCATCTTGATTATTATTTACCAGAGTAGCCATCTTTATTATTTGCCAGAGTAGCCATCTTGATTATTATGTGCCACAGTAGCAATCTTTATTATTATGTGCCACAGTAGCAATCTTTATTATGTGCCACAGTAGCCATCTCAATTATTATGTGCCACAGTAGCCATTTTTATTATGTGCCATACATCAGAGTTTATACTTTTCAGTTTATAGACTTTGTTTTACATACTTTTAACATAGTTTATTGTTTCATTAGTACATTGTTATACATTCTTGTTTCATGGGAACAATAATCTTGGTTATCCATTATTGTTTTATTGGAACAAAAGACTTGGTTATGCATTCTTGTTTCATGGGAACATTAGACTTGGTTATACATTCTTGTTTCATGGGAACATTAGACTTGGTTATACATTCTTATTTCATGGAAATAATAGGCTTGGTTATACATTCTTGTTTCATGGGTACAATAGACTTGGTTATACATTGTGTTTCATGGGAACAATAGACTTGGTTATATATTCTTATTTCATGGGAATAATGGACTTGGTTATACATTGTGTTTCATGAGAACAATCGACTTGGTTATATATTCTTATTTCATGGGAAAATGGACTTGGTTATACATTCTTATTTCATGGGAATAATGGACTTGGTTATACATTGTGTTTCATGGGAACAATAGACTTGGTTATATATTCTTATTTCATGGGAATAATGGACTTGGTTATATATTCTTATTTCATGGGAATAATGGACTTGGTTATACATTCTTATTTCATAGGAACAATGGACTTGGTTATACATTATTGTCTCTTGGAAATAATACTAGACTTTGTACATTATTGTCTCTTGGGAATAAACTTTATTGAATATATTTGTAATTCTGTTTGAAAATGCTGTTGTATCTAATTATTTAATGCAGGCATAGACTGTCATCACTTTGAGCAGACTGGTATGGCTGTCAATTTGCTATAATATATTGCAGTTATTAAGTTTTATTGATTTTCACAAATAATTGTGATTTCATCTGGATAAGAGACTGTCATAAACAAGCAAAAGGACCCATCTGAAGGTAAACTACATTGATCCATTGGAACAAGTGCTAATATTTATCCAGTTCTGTATCATGCTGCACTTCAACTCCAAATACTGGCTAATATTTTTATGCCATTTTTATTTTTGTAATTAATATACAACAATTACCAATTTTTGTTAAAATGAAAAATTGTTATACCATACTAACATTAAACATCTTTGATTTCCTTTTTTTTACATTGTTGGTACTTCAATCAGTGTTGCATCCACTAGTCTACCTTTAGCCACAAATGTGAAGAAGAAAAACCTTATTGTTATTATTTTTTCATTAAGTCAGGTTAAACTGCAAATAATCTAGACCCTGATCTGCCACCACATAATGAACCAATAGATCAGTGTCTGTGTAGATTGTTTTATGAATTGCAGTTAGACTGGACTTATATGGGCATATATGTCACAGTTAAAATACATCATGAATGCTTGAGTTTGTTTTTTTGTTGCATGATTCATATGTATACATGTTGTGTGTATAATTTTTAAAGCTGTACATCAATCAGCCATACTCATAATCAAACCAATTATTGGAACAATCATTATAATGGTATCAGCAGAGATAATTGGTGCCAATGTAAACAAATTTCCAAAATATAAATTCAATCATAACATTCATCTTGACATGGCTTGAATTTTAAGTCTGAATTCAATAATTGAAATTAAGGAATAAACATTTGATTATATTCTTAAAAGTAAATACTTTTTCACACACTTGCTGTAAACTATGCCTTTCATACACTCATTCCAGTCATAGCAGTCAACCAGCCAGTGAGGCCTCTTGTGGCTGTTGGACCTCTAGCATGCACATTAGCAGATAGCTAGGCAGATTAGATAGCTAACAAAATTTCCAACTACTGTTCTATAAAACTATGACTCACTATAGTTAATCTGTTCTTGCAATGTTGCTAATCAAGGAATACTGGTTGCTTGCTGAAGCAGCTGAATGCTGACATAGAGATATTATGCAGCATAATTGATATTGACGTGCCAGCACCAGCAACATTACCCCTGGCTACCTGAGCTGCCTAGCGTGCAACTTGCAGCATGGTGCTCATATCCATCCAACCATTTGGACAACTTAGTAGTAACTTACTTGATTTAAAACATTGTTTCAAGAGAGCAAATCAATTGGATTATTAATATTGACTAGCGATTGTAAACTGTTAAATATGCTACCAAGCCTATGCATAATGTCAAATTCGAAACACTAGTTTAGTCTGGAATTACTTCAAAGTAAATGCAGTTGATGAGTCAAAAGAAATTGCACACTTTGCAAAGCATACATTTCCAGAGGTGGAAAGGATTCTAAAAACTATACATCAAATCATGTCCAGCACTTGCGCTGCAAGCACATCGTTGAACATGGCCTGTTTCTGGCAGATAAAAAAGAAAATGATGCTGTATAGTTAATCTCTGCAGCTGCATCAACTCCTTGTACTCTGACTATTGAGATTATGCTGGACTCGAAACAGTCATTTGCATTTAAAGACCCAAGAGCTATTAGTTGGCACAAAGCTATTACAGAATTTATGGCAGTAGATGTGCAACCATTTTCCATTGTTGAAGACATTGGGGTTTGACGTCTGATGGCCTTGGCAGAACCGTGTTATAAAATTCCAAATCAGAAGTACTTTTCCACATCTTTGATGCTTCACATGCATAAAGCAATACAAAGCAAGATGCGTAATTTAGTTTCTGCCATCAGTCAATGATGGCATTCTGTTGCAACCAGCTGTCAAAGATGTTTTTCTGATCTCAACATCCGTAGTTAGCAAGTTCCAGCACTCCATTCTGGCACAATAGCAGCTCAAAGAGCAGCAGGAAAAATTTGGTATTGTCCATAAGAAACTCGTCCAGGATGTCCAGACATGTTATAATTCTGCAATATGTTGGTTTCCTTATATGAACAAAAAACAATTCTTAGGGGCTTATGCTACTCTATATGCCCTGCCTGGCCTAACAGCCCAACAGTGGGTCTTTTTTAACAATATTGTGTATACATTAGACCCAATCATGGATATTACCAAGGAAGTAAGTGATAGCCAAAAATCAGTATCCGTCATTTCTCCTATGCTGAAAATGCTCTGAATGTTGTTGGCTCAAGAGCATGAAACAAGTAGAGGTATTCAGGCAATGTGCCATGATATGTTGATGTCACTGAACACACACTTTGCAGATATTGCCAGTAACAAGAAGCTTGTCTTGGCCACCATTTTGGATCTATGATTCAAACATCACCTATTCAGTGAAGAATTACTTGTGACCAGATCCAAAATATGGCTTAGAGCAGAATGCATCATAGTTGCATCAGCTGACAAGCATGACCAACCCCAATCGGAAAAAAGATTTAAAAAAAACACTACTGGATCATCAATGTTGCATTTTAGGGATTTGTTTTGTGCAGCCTATGATGAACCTGTACATACCGTCAACAAAACAATCCACGTGGATGATGCCATTGACATGATGCTTAAATTGTATCTGGCCAGCCCTGTTGCCATGAGAAGAAGACATATATGGCTGGTGAAATGCTCACAATTTTCAGTTCCCCTACTTGGCCAAATTGGCTGGACACTATTTGTCTGCATCAGATTCAAACATTCTGAATGAGCAGCTGTTTAGTGGCGCAGGCCAGATTTTTTTGGGTTATTGTGGCAAGAAGGGGGAAATGTTACTGTTGCTTAAATACAGTTTGCTTAACTCAATTAGACTTTCAGTATTAGCTGCAGTCAGCATACAGTGATGTCTAACTTTAGTCTTAAAGCAAGCATATTATTAATTGAATTAATATTGGGCTATTCTTATTATTTTTTAGTCATTTATTGAAATCTAGTAATTGTAACCTGCATAATTGAACATGTTAAAAGACAAACTTAATGCATTTTTGTCCTCTGTATCTTGAATTGGAAAACCATAAATTGTGTAAGTGTTAGTTTTAAAGTTTTCCAAGTTTTATGTTTGTGTGATCATTATTTTCTATAAATAGCAATTTACTTCTTATCCGATTTCTAATTGTTTTTGTGTAGAAGTTCAAATTCACTTGTTACATAAACAACCTTGTTATAACTCACATGGCTATATACCTGCTTGCATTACACTATGAGGTTATCTTCCAGAACTAGTCATTTTTATAAAACAAATACTAATGAAATAATCGGTCTTATAATCAGTATTGGCAGTTTTAATAATGGGCTATATGCGGTATCGGCATAAGCAACAGAAAGTGACATGGTACAGCTTTAATAATATTTTCATATGTGCAATGTATCAAAATTCTGGATATTCTTTTTGACATTCTATAGTGTTGAATTTCATAGTAGAAATTATTCTTCTTTTTATGTGTTTTTTTTTTCTCGGTTCAATTTTTCATCTTAGGTGTACTAGACCAAATTTGCCCAATTTTTTGGTTTTTTGTATGTTGGAACAGGAGGTAGATAGGATTCAACTTCTGATCATTGGCCTGATATGCTGACCACAGAACCAACATATCTTCGGCCTCTTCAACATGCAGGAAAATGCACCAGACATATTCGGCATCCCAGTGTCTGGAGGGGACCAAGTTAAAGATCTCTTGCCCTTGTGTCAGAGCTAAATGATGAATTGTCCACCCATAAAACATGTCATAAGCCATGAAGCATGTCATAGTAAACCATGAAATAAGTCTTATAACCTATGAAATATGTCATATAACCTATGAAATATGTCATATAACCCATGAAAAATATAGCCCATGAAGCATGTCATAACCCATGAAGTAAGTCATATAACCCTTGAAGTATGTTATATAGTCTAAGAAATAGGAGTTATCATTCATGAAGTAGGTCATGTAGCCCATGAACTATGTCATGATTCATGAAGTATATAACCTATGAAGCATGTCATATAACCCTTGAAGTATGTTATATAATCCAAGAAATAGGTTATATAATCCATGAGGCATGTCCTATAATTCATGAAGTAGGTCATATAACCCATGTAGTATATAAATCATGAAGCATAACATGTAACCCATGAAGGATGTCAAATAACCCTTGAAGAATTTCATATAATCCATGATATATGTCATATAATCCATGAAGTATGTCATATAATCCATGAAGTATAAAAACCTTGAAGCATGTCATACATGAAGTATGTCATGTAACGAATGAAGTATGTCATATAATCCATGAAATATGTCATATAATCCATGAAGTATAAAAACCTTGAAGCATGTCGTGTAACCCAAGAAGCATGTCATACATGAAGTATGTCATGTAACGAATGAAGTATGTCATATAATCCATGAAATATGTCATATAACCCTTGAAGTATGTCATATAATATATGAAATAGGTCATATAATTCATGAAGCATGTCATATAACCCTTGAAGCATGTCATGTAACCATGAAGTATATCATATAATCCATGAAGTATGTCATATAATCCATGAAGTATAAAAACCTTGAAGCATGTCATACATGAAGTATGTCATGTAACGAATGAAGTATGTCATATAATCCATGAAATATGTCATATAATCCATGAAGTATAAAAACCTTGAAGCATGTCGTGTAACCCAAGAAGCATGTCATACATGAAGTATGTCATGTAACGAATGAAGTATGTCATATAATCCATGAAATATGTCATATAACCCTTGAAGTATGTCATATAATATATGAAATAGGTCATATAATTCATGAAGCATGTCATATAACCCTTGAAGCATGTCATGTAACCATGAAGTATATCATATAATCCATGAAGTATGTCGTATATATAATCCATGAAGTATATCATATAACCCATGTAATAGGTCATATAATCCATGAAATAGGTCGTATAATTCATGAAGCATGTCATATAACCCTTGAAGCATGTCATGTAACCATGAAGTATATCATATAATCCATGTAATAGGTCATATAATTCATAAAGCATGTCATATAATGCATGAAGTAGGTTATATAACCCATGAAGTATATAATCCATGAAGCATGTTATAACCTATGAAGTATGTCATAAAATCCATGAAATATGTCATATAAACCAAAAAATGTCAGAAACAATGAAAAGTTATGTAAACTGTGAAGTGTCATCTAACCTATGAAGAGTGTCATTTAAAACCATGAAGTATGTCATATAAACTATGAAAAGTCATGTAACCTATAAAATGTGTCATATAACCCATTATGTCATCTAACCTCAGAACAAAGACAACAATTATTGTTTTGCAGTTCGTGCCTTACTAGTGCCTACATGAAGGACTGATCAACACTGGGTTGGCATATAATGTGCTGTTCACCATGCCCTTGTTTAACAAATTGTCTTAGTCAGCATCCATTAAGTGCTGGACAACAACCTATATGAGGAAAATGTAGAATTGTGTTATAGAATGTCCTTAGCACAACATAGTAAATAATTATACATTCAACTGAATATGATTCTTTATTTTTAGAACACATTTTGCGAGCGCTCAACAGCCTGCAGACGACAGAGGAGAAGCTGGCTGCTTTGTGTAAGAAGTATGCAGATCTCCATGAGGAGCACCGCGTACATCAGGCCTCCTTCAAACAGACCCAGCGCAGGCTAGCTGTGGTAAGGCATTCAGTAGAGATATAGACTAACAGTAATGATTTTATGTTTACTGTTATTTTTTCATTCATTTCAGACATTTCTATGACCTGGTTTGTGTTTCTTGATGTAACAAGGAAATGTACAGTACAGCTCACACAAATTTTCATTTCTCCACACATAGTGGTGCCAGAGAAGAGAGCACGAAGAGGTTTAATAAAAAAAGCCCTGCTACCAGCTCTCTGCATATCCTGACAGAGTTACCATGGCTTTCAAAAAATAGCTCTGCACACCATGCTTTCTTCAGGAGCCTTATCTGGTAAAGCTGTTGTGGTTTGACATCAGCAGACAAAGGTTCCATTGAAAATGAGAGGGACAGAGAACATCGTAGAGCAACAAGCAATCTTTCCCATTCTTTAAAACAATTCTCCCAAATCAAATTTAAGACAACATAATGCAGTGACATACAAACTTTACATACACACACACGTGTGTGTGTGTGTGTGTTTGTTTGTTTGTTGCTCGGTTTTTACTCCAGCATTATTGGCAGTTTCTTTATCATGAAATAATTAAGAATACCAAATGAAATTCTTTGATTTTTACATTGTGATGTATTAAAAGTCTTGAAAATCTAGAACTGTATACTTATACTAGATCTGAGGAACCTAGAAATGCAGCCACTATTTACTAGTAAAAAGAAAATGTAATCATGTTGGTAAAACAAGGTCCTATTTATTAACATGTCTTGGGCAGATAGGGTTCTGTTTAGTAACATGTCTTGGTAAAACAGGGTTCAATTCAAAAGCATGTCTGCCTGAAACAGACACATAAATATTAGAAGTCTTGTTGTTGATAAAGATGTTTTTAGCTGCATATATATGCTGATATATCTACATTGTTATCATTTCTGTGAGAGAAAAAACAACTGCAGACTTAATTCACAACATTGAGTGAGAGAGTGAGTTTTGCTGAAAAATGCACTGCCAGATACTATTCTACATCCATACATTTCATTCTTTAAAATGAATCTTGATTGGGAAAAGGTGTAAAATTAAACTGCAAGAATAAAAAGAGAGAAGGAGGGAACAAATAGCAGATAAAAAGATTAAAGTGTGAAGCTTAAAGAGGGGCTGTGTGCAACACATATCTGATATGGTAACAGTGGTGATATGCAATGTAATTGCCCTCCCACCACTCCAGAGCAAGCATGGAGAGTTTTAAATGCCCTGCCATGATGAGTGGGGAAATGAAAAATCATGTGAACTGTACTGTATCATGCAGCATTTCACAAAATCCTGCTTCACAAAATATTTCTGACATCCATCATGATGAGAGTAGAGAAGTAGAATTTGACAGCTGTGGGTATCTGAAGACAGAAAAAAGAAAAGCTGTCATGGTAGATTCTTAAAATGGTAAATTGCTGCAGGATCAGTCTTTTGGATCTTGCACACAAGGAAAAAGTGATATACTCCTTTTCTCTACTAAGTTTTCAAGTTAAAAATGAGAATTCGCTCATTGCCAAGATCACAAGCAAATCATGTGATTTTACAGTTTTAAACAATCTTCTTCATTGCAAACTTATTTCAAAACTTCAACAAAGTGATCATTGCTTCAAAAAAATTGCAGAAATGTTAAGTAGCTGATCTAATATTCACCACACTCTAATTCCGATATTGATTCCATAGCTAACAGAATTTGTGAATCTATGATGAAAAAAATTGCATGTATTAAACACTGTTTGTATTCTGTTTGGATGTTAGTTTGGATGTTTTAATAAGAAATTCATTCCTTCATTATTAAGCATGCAAAATTAAATTTGAATGTTCCTTCAGGCTGAGGAATTTTATAACTACAGCGCCAGCTGTAGTGCATATCCATTACCTACAATATTTCTTTTTTTGTTCTTCGTTTTTAACATTTACATTAAAATGGCTTTTGCAAAAAGAAGAAGAAAATGTAACTATTGTTTACATCTCTTCAACATCAGCCTTTTTGTCACTTTTGAATGTTGGGTCTTATTTTACTTAATATGTCACATCAATTCACTTGATATGTAACATCATTTAGCTTGATATGTAACATCAATTCATTTGATATGTAACTTCATTTAGCTTAATATGTAATAACATTTAGCTTGATATGTAACATTTAGCTTGATATGTAACATCAATTTACTTGATATTTAACATCAATTCACATATGTAACATTATTTAG
This sequence comes from Potamilus streckersoni, assembly GCA_016746295.1. Lineage (NCBI taxonomy): Eukaryota > Metazoa > Mollusca > Bivalvia > Unionida > Unionidae > Potamilus > Potamilus streckersoni. Next base: position 787,514 of record JAEAOA010002000.1, read on the forward strand.
CTTGATATGTAACATCAATTCACTTGATATGTAACATCATTTAGCTTGACATGTAACATCAATTCACTTGATATATAACATCATTTAGCTTGACATATAATAATTCAGATTTTGTATTTTTTCCTCAAAAAACATCTTTTCCTGAGTTAACCAATAATACACTTAGCAGAATAGTGTTGTTCGTACAGATTGTTTATAAATCCCCTGGAAAATACAATGGTACCTTTCAGATTAGATCCATTTTATTGAGGACACCTTTGATAAAAGACCACCTATAACCTGCACCAATATAGTTTAGTTATAATGTTTTTGTCACTCTTTCAAGAAGGCATTCCACCAGTTATGCAACTTTATTTTGATAATAGGCAATAGTTTCATAAGTGGGTGTGCCATTATAATTTTTGTTTTAATTATAATTGATATTATTATCACTGTATTGTTTTCATATATCTATGATTTCCTGCAGGTGACACGGGAGAAGGACCAGCTCCAGATGGAACATACTAAGGCTGTGATGGCTAAGAGTAAACTGGAAAGTCTGTGTCGAGAGCTTCAGAAACACAACCAATTGATCAGGGTAAACAAATGTCCCATTGTTTGTTGCCCAGGGCAAATTCAGTTTCACTTTGGCAGCCAATTATCTAAATGTAGCTCACCTGTCAGGAAATCTCAAATAAGCCTATCCATTATGCATCTTTCTGAACAGAAGATTTTCATGAAAAATGCAAAGATCTTTTTAAATGTAATTTTACTTGAGATGATCTGAATATGGTAAGTTTGAAAGGAATAATAATATGCTGGTTGTTTACTTGAAATGCTTGTATAAGAAAGGGTAAAATTTGAATGGACAGCTGAAAATCATTTAATTTCTGCCTGTATTTTGGAAAGTTTGGTAAGTACAGCACTGCAATCAAGAAAATATGAGCTGTGCATACAGAGCATCTAAATCTGTAGATTGCATCAAACTTTGCAAATGATACCTTCATAAAATAAATTAGTACCTGGTCTTAGCTTAATGTTTTTGGTATTTGGGTTCCATCAACAAAGCTAAACAAGCATTAATTTATTTATAGCATTGACATGGATGAATTTAATCAAATGTATTAATTTCATCCATTTAAATGTATGCACAGAAATTTAATTTGTATATAGTTCATTATAAAGCAGCAGCTGTGACCACAAAATTCACACAGTTACTTTGACAGAACAGTTGTTCAATGAAATGAAAATTAATAGTTGTTGTATATTTTATACAAGTTCTGGCTGAATCTTGATTCAGATAATCTTGCTGTTTTTCTGTACAGATATCAATATTGGTTCATTAATTAACTTAATAGCTTTTTTGTTCAAATCTTAGTAATGCATCCAAAAGTATTTTTGTTTTTTGTTTAAAATGGATAATACATTTTTCAGTGAAAAACAAATGTTTGCCATTTGAAGCACAAACAACAACTATCCTTTTAGATAAAAACCTGGATCCACCTGGAGACTCTTGAACATGTGTGTTTGATTAAGTTGAGTATTAATTATTGATTTCAAGTTTTCCTATATCTCCACAGCAAGAGAGTCTACAAAGAGCCAAGGAGGAAGATGAAAAAAGAAAGGAAATCTCCCAAAAGTTTCAGGTGAGTCATGTCCTAGTAAAGTTTTAGGTGAGAGTCATGTCCCATTAATGTTCCAGGTGAGAGTAATGTCAAAGCAAAGTTTCAGGTGAGAGTCATGTCCTAGTAATGCTGCAGGTGAGAGTCATGTCCTGGTAATGTTCCAGGTGAGAGTCTTGTCCCAGTCAAGTTAAAGATTAATGAGGAATGAATTTAAATGTTTAGGTTTAGTGCAGTACATGCATTTGACAAAATGGCAATTGATGTGTATAAAGCTTGAAGTTCTGATGCTAAGTGTTCTTTTACAGTTGCCTTGGTAATACAGATTTTACCACAGGTCTGAATAAAAGTAGTGCATACATGAGTTGAAATTACCTAATAATAATAAAACAACAACAGTTGTAGAAGAAAATAACCAATGCAAATTAGCATAATGGACTTCCCATCAACAGTTTTCCAAAGGCTTAATACATCACCATAGCTAGTGTCAGCCAGATAAGTAATATGTGACAGTTGTATAAACTGCCTCAAGGATGGGCATTTTTTGAAGTGGCTTGGGGATTTTTGCTTTGCTTTTAATTTTTGCACTTTTATTTACTGAAACTCTTGGGGTTTTTTTTAAAACATTAGTGGGTCAGCAAGTTTGGGAGTAAAACATGGTCCTTTTTGCATGACACACCATGTTATGGCAAGTATGAGGAAAACATGACATGCTATGTTATGGCAAGTATGAGTAAAACATGGTCCTTTTTGCATGACATGCCATGTTATGGCAAGTATGAGTAAAACATGGTCCTTTTTGCATGACATGCCATGTTATGGCAAGTATGAGGAAAACATGGTCCTTTTTGCATGACACCATATTATGGCAAGTTTGACTAAAACATGGTCCTTTTTGCATGACACCATATTATGGCAAGTATGAGTAAAACATGGTCCTTTTTGCATGACACCATGTTATGGCAAGTATGAGTAAAACATGGTCCTTTTTGCATGACATGCCATGTTATGGCAAGTATGAGGAAAACATGGTCCTTTTTGCATGACACCATGTTATGGCAAGTATGAGTAAAACATGGTCCTTTTTGCATGACATGCCATGTTATGGCAAGTATGAGGAAAACATGGTCCTTTTTGCATGACATCATGTTATGGTAAGTTTGACTAAAACATGGTCCTTTTTGCATGACACACCATGTTATGGTAAGTATGAGTAAAACATGGTCCTTTTTGCATGACATGCCATGTTATGGCAAGTATGAGGAAAACATGGTCCTTTTAGCATGACACCATGTTATGGCAAGTATGAGTAAAACATGGTCCTTTTTGCATGACATGCCATGTTATGGCAAGTATGAGTAAAACATGGTCCTTTTTGCATGACACCATGTTATGGCAAGTTTGACTAAAACATGGTCCTTTTTGCATGGCACCATATTATGGCAAGTATGAGTAAAACATGGTCCTTTTTGCATGACACCATGTTATGGCAAGTATGAGTAAAACATGGTCCTTTTTGCATGACATGCCATGTTATGGCAAGTATGAGGAAAACATGGTCCTTTTTACATGATACCATGTTATGGCAAGTATCAGTAAAACATGGTCTTTTTTGCATGACATGCCATGCTATGGCAAGTATGAGGAAAACATGGTCCTTTTTGCATGACACCATGTTATGGCAAGTTTGACTAAAACATGGTCCTTTTTGCATGACACGCCATGTTATGGTAAGTATGAGTAAAACATGGTCCTTTTTGCATGACATGCCATGTTATGGCAAGTATGAGGAAAACATGGTCCTTTTTGCATGACACCATGTTATGGCATTATGAAACAGATAAGTAGTCTTGAAAACTTTGTCACAGTTTGTGTTGGCTAAAAATCTTATTTTGGGGCAGAAGTATCCAGAAGACAATACATATAAGCTGTTAAAAAATTGTACATAACAACCATAAGAAACAGCTGTAGAAAATTGTACATTACCATAAAGAACAGTTTCCTATTTTGGTGAAGGTGGATAAGCTTGCTGTATATAAGCTGCATTAGACAGCAGACTGTGAAAGCAGGATCTCAACACAACAATATTTATACACAGTTAAGGAACAGATCAAGCTCAGAAACAATCAACAGATTACAACACTAGAAGCGACATCTTTTGAGGGTTTTGATTTAAACAGGGATATTACAGAGGTGAGTAGGAAGAAAAAGTTTTTTAAGTGTTAGGTAAATATTGAACTTTGGCTTCCCCCCACAATGTTTTACTCCTGACCCCCTTGTTTTGGTGACAAGGAAGAAGATAATACCCCATATCCTGTAGATAAAATTGTGGCAGCATTACAAGATTACAATAGAAGTGTGTTCATGCCTCTAGCCCATGGTTTGCAGATTCTTGAGCAAAATCTTTCTCTTCCATACCACACCAAAAGGTTCAAGGTTCATTCAAATAAAATGCTTGAATTACTTCAAGGTCAAAGTTGTAGATGATGCCACATAATTTTAGATTAGTTTTTGTAAATGTAAATGTAGTGGCAATTAAATGAGGGCTATTCCAGTAAAACATGCATGGTAACCAGGGAAGGCACTTTTAATATTGGGTACTCGGCAATAGATGCAATTTTGAATTTTGTTATCATTTTAATATGAACTCTGAAATCAAAGTACCCTTGCATATAATTTAAAAAAACTGTCGTTCCTGGGCACTATGTATGTTTAAATGAAACATTACTAATAAATTACAGATTTTTTTTTGCATTATGTTGTTCTGAAATTTTGAATTCCAGTCAACCATTACTGATATCCAGACTCAGATGACAGAAAACCATGACAAGAACAAAAAGTTGCGTGAGGAGAACTTTGAACTTGCACAAAAACTCAAGAAATTCATTGAACAATATGAGACAAGAGAAAAGGTTAGTTTGTATGTTTACTTTCATATACATTACCTGTGTGATAGTGTCTTAATTGTTTTTTTTTTATTTTTTACAAAAAATGGAACTGTTCTATAATTTATTTACCAGCTTAAGAGTGTTTGACAGTATTAGGTGACAATTGTACCAGTCAAAGCTGAAACATCCAAATTGTAATAAAAGCTATGCCTTTGGGTGAAATTGTCAGACAAAATACTTGTTTGGTGTAGACTTCTGAAATGGTCACACAAAATGCTAGGTTTACGTAGACTTTGGCAAAGTGATCACACGAAAATACTAGATTTATTTAGACTTTTTGGTGAATTGGTCACACAAAAATGCTAGTTTTATGTTGACCTTGGTGAAGTGGTCACACAAAATGCTAGGTTGATGTATACTGTTTGCATTTTAAGATTTATATAAACTTGAAAAGTCTTAAATGGCTTGCTTGGATTCAAATTTGGTTGCAAGGTAAGGACTTAGAATTTACAGGCAGTACTTTGAAAAGTATAGAAGTTCAGAGAAAAACTATTTTTCTTAAAAAGGGAAAGGATAAAAAGAAAGCAAAAATATTAACCAACAGGTGTTTACTAGACCATTGTGTCAGGCTGCTTTTATATTCCATATAGGTTGGATCACATGTATTCCATATAGGTTGAATCACATTATGTATTCCATGTAGGTTGAATCACATTATGTATTCCATGTAGGTTGGATCACATTATGTATTCCATGTAGGTTGGATCACATTATGTATTCCAAATAGGTTGAATTACATTATGTATTCCATATAGGTTGGATCACATTATGTATTCCATGTAGGTTGAATTACATTATGTATTCCATGTAGGTTGGATCACATTATGTATTCCAAATAGGTTGAATCACATTATGTATTCCATATAGTTTGGATCACATTATGTATTCCATGTAGGTTGAATCACATTATGTATTCCATATAGGTTGGATCACATTATGTATTCCAAATAGGTTGAATCACATTATGTATTCCATATAGGTTGAATCACATTATGTATTCCAAATAGGTTGAATCACATTATGTATTCCATGTAGGTTGGATCACATGTATTCCATATAGGTTGGATCACATTATGTATTCCATATAGGTTGGATCACATTATGTATTCCATATAGGTTGAATCACATTATGTATTCCATGTAGGTTGGATCACATTATGTATTCCATATAGGTTGAATCACATTATGCATTCCATGTAGGTTGGATCACATGTATTCCATATAGGTTGGATCACATTATGTATTCCATGTAGGTTGGATCACATTATGTATTCCATGTAGGTTGAATCACATTATGTATTCCATATAGGTTTGATCACATTATGTATTCCATATAGGTTGGATCACATTATGTATTCCATATAGGTTGAATCACATTATGTATTCCATGTAGGTTGGATCACATTATGTATTCCAAATAGGTTGAGTCACATTATGTATTCCATATAGGTTGAATCACATTATGTATTCCATATAGGTTGGATCACATTATGTATTCCATGTAGGTTGGATCACATTATGTATTCCAAATAGGTTGAATCACATTATGTATTCCATATAGGTTGGATCACATTATGTATTCCATATAGGTTGAATCACATTATGTATTCCAAATAGGTTGAATCACATTATGTATTCCAAATAGGTTGAATCACATTATGTATTCCATATAGGTTGGATCACATTATGTATTCCATATAGGTTGAATCACATTATGTATTCCAAATAGGTTGAATCACATTATGTATTCCAATTTAGGTTGAATCACATTATGTATTCCAAATAGGTTGAATCACATTATGTTTTCCATATAGGTTGGATCACATTATGTATTCCATGTAGGTTGAATTACATTATGTATTCCATGTAGGTTGGATCACATTATGTATTCCAAATAGGTTGAATCACATATGTATTCCATATAGGTTGGATCACATTATGTATTCCATGTAGGTTGAATTACATTATGTATTCCATGTAGGTTGGATCACATTATGTATTCCATATAGGTTGAATCACATTATGTATTCCATGTAGGTTGAATCACATTATGTATTCCATGTAGGTTGAATCACATTATGTATTCCATATAGGTTGGATCACATTATGTATTCCAAATAGGTTGAATTACATTATGTATTCCATGTAGGTTGGATCACATTATGTATTCCAAATAGGTTGAATCACATTATGTATTCCATATAGGTTGGATCACATTATGTATTCCATGTAGGTTGAATTACATTATGTATTCCATGTAGGTTGGATCACATTATGTATTCCAAATAGGTTGAGTCACATTATGTATTCCATATAGGTTGGATCACATTATGTATTCCATGTAGGTTGAATCACATTATGTATTCCATATAGGTTGGATCACATTATGTATTCCATGTAGGTTGAATCACATTATGTATTCCATATAGGTTGGATCACATTATGTATTCCATGATGGTTGGATCACATTATGTATTCCATATAGGTTGTATCACATCACATATTCCATATAGGTTGGATCACACAGATTTTCACCAAGTCTACATGTTCTGAATTTCACAGAAACAGATAAGAATAGAATAGCAATTGTTGATGGGATCAGTCGTAATGTAAAGGAGTGGGTAATATCAGTCAGGCATTGAATTAGTTTCATTTGTTTGTATTTAAACTTGGTTGTCACTGACTTCCGTGTTCATTTTTATTTTTTCTTTCAGCAAGTAGAGAAGGTTATGCAGCATCGGGAATTGGAACAGAAGCTAGCAGATGCCAAATTAGAGCAGGCAACAGCCATTTTGAATGAAGAACAGGCCCGTTCAAAGAAGGAGAGGGAAGTGGTAAGACAAATAGTTTGAAAAAAGATTACTGTAAGGCACTACAAATTTATTGATTTTATTGTGGTAACAGTTTTCATGGATGTTTTGGATTCTGCAAGTTTGGTCAAATTTGGCTGTTCCAATTGGAATTAAAATACTCAGTGAAGAGTGATTTTTTTTTTTTGTTGCAAGCATCCTACAAAGTTAAGTACTGAACAAAACATTGAAAGCACAAAAATTAGTAGCCACTATATTCCCCCAAAAAACAAATGAAAACATAGACAGATATAGAAACACATTCTTTTATACCCTTGTGTTTCTGAAAATTTTAATCATGATCTGAAATAGATAAGTTAAAGTTGTTTTTGGCATAGCCATCATGTAAAAATATTCTATGTTCCAGTGTGTGTGTGATTTAGATTTATAATACAGCTTTGTTAAGTCATATAGCTACAATGTCTGCAGAGTGGCAGTTTAAAGTGATGTCTAGCACTGGGGCATCATGCCACAGACATGTAGCATCATGTCCTACCCAGTTACATTATCCTGACACCAGGCTGACTAATCTTAACACAAACCTTTTAATGCTGAGCACCTACCAAGGCAGTAGTTAGCAGTATTTTTATAAGTCTTTAGCATGACTTGGCCAAGGTTTGAACCCACGACCTCCTGCATCAGGGATGAATGCTCTAACCACTACGTTGTTACAGCATAATTACAGTAAGTTACAAATGTGACATTTGAACTGGTAAAACAAATTTTATTTCAACAATTCTTTTCAGGATGTATGAATATGACTTGTTAAGATGTTGGACTAATGTATCACAGCTAACACAAGTGCATGAAAAATGGCAACTGGCACACTACCCTGTGTGCCATATGATAATTGGCAACTGGCACACTGCCCTGTGTGCCATATGATAATTGGCAACTGGCACACTGCCCTGTGTGCCATATGATACATGGCAACTGACACACTGCCCTGTGTGCCATATGATAAATGGCAACTGACACACTGCCCTGTGTGCCATATGATAAATGGCAACTGACACACTGCCCTGTGTGCCATATGATAAATGGCAACTGACACACTGCCCTGTGTGCCATATGATAAATGGCAACTGACACACTGCCCTGTGTGCCATATGATAAATGGCAACTGACACACTGTCCTGTGTGCCATATGATAAATGGCAACTGACACACTGCCCTGTGTGCCATATGATAAATGGCAACTGACACACTGCCCTGTGTGCCATATGATAAATGGCAACTGACACACTGCCCTGTGTGCCATATGATAAATGGCAACTGACACACTGCCCTTTGTGCCATATGATAATTCTGCATTATCATTTTTATTGGCTCACCTGGCTGTAAGTCTAAGTTGATTTATGGTTCAACCCTGCATGTGTTGTCCATCAATATTACTATTTTGAACTTCTCAAAAATCACTGGGTCAATTTCAGTTAAGCTTGGTCGGAATGTACCTGAGGATATCCTCTACCAAAATTGTCTTGGAGGGACTCCTCTAGCAGAGTTGTGGCTTCTATAAACAAACCAAATGAAAAGCCTATTTTGGAGTTCATATTCAGAACTGTTCAACCAAATTTCTTCATTAAGCATGGTTGGAATGTATCCTGCAACATGCTCTATAAAAATTATGGCTGGAGGGGACTCCATAGAACCATATGGAAAACCTGTTTGCAATTTTGTTCTTCTTGAAAACAAATACATATTTAAAGCAAACAGGTGAAAATCTACAAACAATACATATCTCCTAGCTGTTATTGATATGTAGTTTAACAAAGCCTATCAGTGAACAAATGTCACCTCAAAACTACCTATTTATACCATATATAATAGCAGACCTAACAATCCATAACCAGGGATGCATCTAGAACACACGATAGTGAAAATACCCCCAAAATTTTAAGATTTCCTGTGAAATTTTTAATTCTATGCAGGTAAAATCAGACAAAAATTAAGAATTGTTTACATTGTTTATGAAGAATGCACTATTTAATTTTTCTTTTCTTTTTTTGGATTGTAAAATTCCTATTTATCACTTGACAGATGTGTCATACTTGGGTAGTTATAAAATGTGTCACATGCTAAAATGTGTGACATGCTCAGTTCTGATTTGTTACTAAGAAAGGTCATAGGATCACATTTGATGCAGAGGATAGTATGGCAGGCAGGTGTGTTAAATGGCAAAATCAGTTAAAACTCTGACACATTTTAATTTTTTTTAGCAGTAACACTTCTGATAACAGTCAGAGTGCATATGTCCCTGTCAGTAGGTATGGTGTAACAACAAACACTTCTTCCAGCTAATCCCATATCAGACATTGCAAGTGATGATGTGCCTGAAGATTATATTTTATGCTTTCCTGTATACCGGTTACACATTGTTGGTACAATGAAAAATAAAGATAAATCAGTAAAAAGTTTTGTTTTATTGTGTTGTAGGTGAGGTGTATCTCCCGAACTGATGGTGAGAGTGCTATTTCCCACAAGACAACACTATTCTATTGAACTTTTTTCCAATTGTTTTATTTGGTGGTTTTATACAGTGTTTAAGATAAACATGTGTGCACTATACTTCAGACCTGCAAACTCTTACGATTTTGAAGTAAGTCCTATGAAAATTACCCTTAAAATACGGACTTACAGCATAAAAGCAAAAACTCTGGAAAAATGATCATTGCTGAAAATCCGGAAAATTTGTTCATCTGTGTTTGATTTGGATCCGGGTTTCATATCAGAATTAGTGAAATTCATCAGGAAACCAGCCTAACTTTACAGCAGCACCTCAGACTCTTTAAACTGCCACTATTCGTTTATGCGAAGCATCTGCATGATCCATCTATTGATTATAGAATTTGTTTTAAAATGGCGTCCAGCAAGCGATGCATTTTTAAGACAGAAGGGAAAAAAAGCCTCTTAAAAGGTGTTAATAATCAACACCAAAGAATAAAAAGGAATATTCAGATTCTTGTGAATAAAAGATGGAACGGACACAATTATGTTTTTTGGACATCACATGCCATTTGAGTATGACTCGTGGTGGGAGATATGATTTTGTCATGTGCAATGGAAAAAAATAAGAATTACATCTCTTTGAGAGGCAGCAACAAGCCATTGAGCTGTGTAGGGGCTGGAACTTGAGTTTGTGCAACTGTACTAATGGTAAATAACATCTATGCGTACTTTACAGTCTCTTCAATTGAACATAATGTTTATTTTCGCTGCATGTATTGAATACCTAACTTTTAATCACGTTTTCGAACTTTACACTAGCAGTTTATGATATTTTTTACACCTTACTGAAAAACTGGTCAAACTTACGGAAAAAAATCAACTACCTTACTGAGACAGACTCGTCAGGGTTGGCAGGTCTGAATTACTCTACAGTTAAACATTGTAGGAAGACAGTTATAGGGGAAAAATTATCTGTGTCGTTTTCAGTGAGTCAGAGTTACTCAACTCGAATTTGAAAGAGACATGTTCAGATTATGTCTACACTGTTCTACTAAGCAGACACCATAGACCTGATTGTGTCTACACTGTTGTACTGAGCAGACACCATAGACCTGATTGTGTCTACACTGTTTTACTGAGCAGACACCATAGACCTGATGTGTATTTGCATTATGCAACTGCAGATATTGGTCTATACTGTTTGCAGCTGGAAGTCCATTTTAGACAAATAAATTCAGTAAGCAGGATTTTAATATCATAGTGATATTTCTGTTACTGTTTGTTTTTGCAGCTGATCATGCAGTCCACGGAGTACATGAAAAAGTGCCAGTTAAAGGAGGCAGAGGTAAGAATACTAACAGATTTGTATGGAAACTATTATCGAATTAATCAGGGCTGGATCATATCAAAACAAACATTGTAAATACAATGTATAATTGTCTATTTGATAAGTAGACTTTGATAGTTTGATAAACTACTACTACAACTACTACTACTACTACTTCTGCTAAAGTAATTAAATAACTCATTAAAGTAACTTGGGTGAAGTTGACTGTTGACTCATCAAACTTTAATCTTGTTCTTAATTTATGTAGATAATTTAAATTCATATCTATAAAATTAGTGAAGTTGGTTAAAATTGCAAGAATTTGACACATTTCTATTATGATAGTCTCTTTGCATATGGTTTCATTATAATTGGTATGATTATAACATCGAATAAGAACTGTTCTAGTCAAATATACTTGTGACTCAGAAAAGGCTTTTTTAATGTTTACGCAGAGTATGCTGACATACATTTTAGATTTATATAAACACACACATATATATATGTTGCTGGATATAATCTACATATGAAATAATTATTACTTGGCTTCATTTCATGTTTTCTAAAAATAAAAGTTTTGGTTTTTATCAGTTGGCAATGTATAAGGAGCGATATGAGGAGTTTCAGAGCACCATCACAAGAAGTGAAGAAATGTTCCAGAAATTTAAAACAGAAATGGACAAGGTATGTCAGCAAGAGTTGTAAGTTATACTTCTAGTTTCCTTCCATACAAATAACTTAGATAATTTGCTACACATACATTTACTCAAAATCGGGCTAATTATTGCGAGGATTTCAAACTACTTCACAAGGGAACATACTCATTATGGACACATTGGGTAATTAATAACATCACCTTCTATAAAATGTCAAGGTTCATAAGCTTTGAAATAAAACAGAAAGTGCTTGTCCTACATTGTCTTTTTTTCATGTTAGTCTTCTTCAACCTGACCTTTTATGTGGCTCCAAGAGATTTTCACTAAAAATGAGTAAAAAAACCCAAAGTATTTTACCTATACCACCAGAATGGGGCTGTCCCAAAATTAAAAATCAATTTTATTGACAAATAAGATGAGATAACATAATGCATCCTGATGATAAGATGATTGAAACTTGCTTCCTGTTTGGAGTGCCTCCGTTGAAAGTGATGATGAATAACTGTAAGTAGTCAGTTAAGTTTGGTTTGAATTATTTCAAAACCTATTAAGAGTATGTATTTAAACAAATTTAGATACAAATTAAGTCTTTATAGTTTTGTTTCTGTAAAGTTTTATCACAGTACTTTCTATTAGTATCAGCGAGTAATGAAGGACCTTACCAGGTCTTCATGTGGCACAGATCTCAGAGTTGTGGGAGAAGTCTTCATGAACTGGGCCCTCATGTGGCAGAGATCTCAGAGATGTGAGAGAGGTCTCCTTGAACCAGGTCATCATGTGGCACAGATCTCATACAGTTGTGAGAGAAGTCTACTTTAACTAGACCCTCATGTAGAAGAGATCACATAGAGGTCTACTTGATCCAGGCCCTCATATGGCACAGAATGAACCAGGCCCACATGTGGCAGAGATGTGAGAGACGTTTGCTTGAACCATGCCCTCGTGTGGCACAGATCTCAGAGTTGTGAAAAAGATCTACTTTTAACTAGGCTTGCATGTGGCACAGATCGCGTGGAGATGTGAGAGGTGTCTGCTAGGATGAGGCTCTCGTGTGGAGAGATCTCAGATTTGTAGACGTCTTTTTGAAAAAGACTATGTACCATGCGTGCATGTAATCTATTTACTTACGTATGACACATGTTAATTGCCTGCATTATGGAACATAGCTGTAATTATGTATGTATGACACTAGTATTATCCTGTATCATAGAACATATTTTTATCATCTATGTATAACATGTTAATTGCCTGCATTATGGAACATGAATGTATGACACAAGTTAATATACCCTGTTTCATAGAACATATTTTTATCATCTATGTATAACATGTTAATTGCCTGTGTCATGGAACATCCTTAAGTTACTTGAGTGTGACACATCTTAATTGCCTGTATCATTGTATCATACTACATGCTGTATATGAACCTGTGTAATATGCAGTCAAGTGTTGCTATTCTAAGCCTAGATCTTCCATCATATCATGTGTCAGCTGATGATAGCATAAGACCAGTTGTTGTTGTTGGAGGGTTTAAGTCCATTTTTCAGCACAAAATAGGCTATACATGGTAACTGATGGAGGAAAACTCCAGGAAGAACCACTAACCCACAAGATGTCATTGGCAAACTTTCTCACGTACCCATATTAGCTGAGCCTAAGACTTAAACCCATGCAGACAGAGGTGAGATGACAGTGATATGGATCGGTGAGTGCTTTAGACCACTCCGGCCTGAGCCCAGATCCTCCATCATGTCACATGTTAGCTGATGACAGCCTAAACCCAGATCTTCCATCATGTCATGTGTCAGCTGAAGACAGCCCAAGCCCATATCCTTCATGTCATGTGTCAGCTGAAGACAGCCCAAGTCATGATCCTCCATCATGTCATGTGTCAGATGATCAGGATTTGAGTTTCATGTAAAATGATTGGTATAGACCTTGATTGCGCAGAGGCTGTACAGTTTGCATAATTTATATCAAGGTAAATATGGTAATTGGAAAAGAAATTTGACTTGCATTGTAGATTAGGCCCAGTTTGTCCTACCATATGTCATAAGAGATAAATAATGGAGACAACAGCTGCAGTGATACAGTGATTATCACAGAAAACAAATTGGGTGACTTGCATTTGTTTCATTGATATTTTTATGTCCTTTGCTGTGGTAGCAGAATCTGACATGTTGCTGTTGCATGTACATCTACACATCAGAATCCGTATGGCATAATAGCACAAAATCTTTCAAATTTGGATGTATGGACACAAGATGAGTCAACCTCTGAAGTTGCTTATTTGCACACACATGTAATGTGTTAGCACTTTGGTAATAAATACTTTTTTTGGTAATTTGTTTTGAAAAAAACCTCAAGGGCCAGAAAAATGATCATACTTTATTACATTGGAGCAAAACATTAACATAATACACCTGTGTCCAAATTGTTGATTAAACTCTTGGGTAATGCCCTCTTCACCCTGCCCCTCCCATTGCATATGCAGTAACAGTGCCAGAACACAGCTGTATATCCAAGAATATAGTAGAATCATTGAATAGACTGATGTATGATGTCAAGATGCACTTTCCATCCCCACCCCCCAGAAACTCTGCCAGAACATACTAGTAGATAGCTCAGCTGATTCCAATCAGGCTTTGAAATTGCATATTGATCACTTACCTTGTCCATGCATGACAGTATTAAGAAAGCAAGATGTGTATGTCTGCAATCTGACCAATATGGTACAGCTGGTAATACTGACTAATTGCACCAGCCAGCCAAATTGCAGTACCAGTTATACTGCAACAGCAAGCTAGACTGTCTTTAGTACTCTGTTCTGACTGCTGACCAAGTGGTTTAACAATACAAACATGCTATGTACTGATCAATAGTTTGGACTTTGTTGTCTTACCTTCATAAAGAAACTCCTAAGTGATACCATGAAGGTGTCTTTTAACATAAGAAAATCTTGGCTTTTGCTTGCAAACTGCAGTAAAGTTAGGATTTAAAGACATAGATTCTACTCCAAAACATTTGTTATGTCTTTTTAACATAAGAAAATCTTGGCTTTTGCTTGCAAACTGCAGTAAAGTTAGGATTTAAACACATCGATTCTACTCCAACATTTTGTGTTACAAAGCCCAATGGCAATAGAGATGTGATGAATACATAATCAGTCCTGACATGTGCAATGTGTATTTCCATAGAATGATTTATGTGGTCTCAATCGAAGCTCATGGCTTTTTACAATAGTTCAGGATATCAGTCACAGAGATGGCAATGTTCCTGCATGGCTCATCACAAAAACATTTGATAAGGTTGGATTTCGGGTCACAGCATGAGCAACATACCATTTATTTCTTTAATGTATGGTGGATAAACAATGTGTTGGACCTTTTCCATTCTGAACATTTAATCCATCTAGGTATGGAATGCTTAACACATAAACATGGCATTTTTCCTCCAAAAGCATGTATCGGAGAAGATAACAAGCAAGATGTTGAAGTTGAACCTTCGGTAAAACACTAGTCAGGAAAGTATGGTTCTTATTTCATGACATAAACAAATTTATTTGCCTCATTCATTATTCAGATTGGATAATATGTAGAGCAAAATTGAACCTTTTTGCATCTTGCTGTTGTTTTTTTTTTTTTAATCTAGATAGAGAACTCAAAACACATAATAACTTTAAATCTTTCTTCTAAATGCTTCAAAGGTATAACTCGTGCATCGGAGAAAGCATCAAATAAAGCCTACACAATGAAATGAGGGACCTGTTACAATACACATTTATTGGGTCAGGGAGTTCATTTACTCCTGGACTTGGGATTGCCATGAAGATGAGGTTTGTTATATCAATCTCTTGGAAATGAAAGCTGTTCTCATTGCCTTCCACACCTGGGTGGAAGATATCCCTGGGAACCTAGTCCTGATAATGTCAGACAATTCAGTTGTGGTTACATATATGTGTACTCCAACTATCAGTAAATAGACAAGTCAGACACACTTCTGGCCAACTCTGTGTCAAGGCTGACTCATTAAGAGAGGAAAAACTGCTTCATAGTGTTGTCCCTCCATGGCCTTGCAATGCTTGACATTATAATTTTTTTTCAGAGTCAAGAAGCATGGTTTGTCGATGCTCTTTTAATCCATTTTGACTGTTAACATAATTAAGAAGTGAGGTGCACAGACTGTAGTAGTTCTGATTACCCCATAAAGCAAGCTGAAACATCCCAAATCAATGATCTGATTGACAAACCCAGATGAGTCATAGTGATCTCAATACTACCACAATTCCATCCATGTACATAGAAAATTCTTCATTCCTGACTCCTTTCAAGTCTATCCTGATTGAAAACAAGTTTGGAGCTTCAGTCATGGAGAGGATCGCAACAGTTGAAGATCTTCCATTTTGAGAAAATAAGGGAAAAGTGTTGAAAGTGACTGGTGTCACATCAATGATATCACACTACACTCTGCACCCATTTCCCAATGGCAGACTTCATTCTCTGTCTCCTTGAAGACAAGAAGTTTGACTCTATCACAATCCAGGGATATTGTTCAGTGATCTTAGACACATTCTGGCTTCACAGAAGAGATGAGCTTTGGCCACATCCAGGTAATCACTGACATGTAGTCCAATATTCAGGTCATACTCACTCAAGAGTTTTGACATAACCAAACTCAAGTTAGCTTGCACCACAGTTTTCATCCCTTACTGAAGCAGCTATCATACATGGCTTTCAATTTACACTAACTTTGTCATGCAGAGTGAGCTACATAATATCCATAGATCTGATCTACATGAAATTCTTTTCTGACATTTCTGATGACACAACCGGGTTTCCTTCCTAAGAACAGGTTGTTGTCACTAGTCAGCCAATAGTTCCTGTTTACTCATCTTCTTGATCTGTTGAGAAAATCAGTGCTGTGAGACCCAGTTTGTACTATCATATGATACCCAAGCCATATCAACTGTAAATGACTATTCCAACTGCTGAAGGCATGAGTGTAAGACGTAACCCCACTTGCTGACCACTTGGCTAAAGGGATTGATTAAATCAGTGTACATGTACTTTGAACTCTCACAAGATCAGGTAGACTATTTAAGATTTCAGCTCACAAAATACAAGCATCTTTGATGAGCCTGGCCATGAATGTAATGTCTCAATTTGGGACATGGCAAAGTCAGCATGCACAGTCTGGCCATCTTAATACTTGTGTTATTGGTAGAGATGGTTGTATCGACATGGCCCAAGGGTTTCTACTGTAACATTTCTTTTGATATATAGTTTTTTCTGAATGTGCAGAATGTGACTAGTGCTAATTTGACACTGATAAATAATGGCCACTTTCACTATCTTAGAAACCTTG
The DNA here is from genome assembly GCA_016746295.1 of Potamilus streckersoni. Lineage (NCBI taxonomy): Eukaryota > Metazoa > Mollusca > Bivalvia > Unionida > Unionidae > Potamilus > Potamilus streckersoni. The sequence goes on from JAEAOA010002000.1 coordinate 804,707, forward strand.
TCATTGCTTTTCCTTCAACAAAATATTCATATCGACAAAGACACTTCTGCGTTACATAGTCTATTTGACCTCCCAAAATGTTCAGCAAAGTGGCCATTTTGAAAGTCTTGGTAGAGCTACATCTCCTAAACTTGGCTCTGCCATTATAGTACCCAATGGATTTCACCATTAATTAGTCTTCAGTGGATTTCACCATTAATTGGTCTTCAGTAGATTTCACCATTAATTGGTCTTCAGTGGATTTCACCATTATTGGGTCTTCAACAGATTTCACCATTAATGGATCTTCAGTGGATTTAACTATTAATTGGTCTTCAGTGGATTTTACCATTAATTGGTCTTAAATGGATTTCAGCATTAATTAGTTTTCAGTGGCATTCAATTAATTAGTCTTCAGTGGATTTCAACATTTATTGGTCAGTAAATACATTTAAGGTCACTGGGCACTGAAAAGAGATCTACAATTGCATTAAACTCAAGGCCACTTACTTAAAGATTGTTTAAATATTCTGAGCAAACCAGGCTTATATACGTGCAAATTGCTGCTTCTTTCTGAATGTAACGGTGCCCAGCGAAGATAAATTTACAAATTCCATTTACTCAGAGAATCAGAAATGAAGACACTTAGAAAAAAAAGTATACAGTTTAAAGTCTGTTGAGTTTACTTCTGCATGAGGTTAACACTTTAAAGTGATGGTGATTTTTCAGCTGCAAGGCTAGCACAAGCATTTTTGAAGTAAACTCTTGTTTATTACCAAACAGTACTTTTGGATCACTGTGTTTAATCATTTCCATCATTCTGGGAAATAATTTTCACTTTTATTTCAGATGACAAAACGCATTAAAAAACTGGAGAAGGAAAGTATACAGTGGAAGAATAAATGGGAAAATGCCAACAGAGCTCTTTTGGAAATGGCTGAAGAGGTGAGTGGACATTCCTTTAATTTGAGAACAAGTTACTGGATTAACTGACTTCAAATAATTACTGATCTTTTTGTGTTTCACAACAAGGTACTAATTTCACTTCTGATTGACAGCTTATATAGGACTGCAAAACAGATGACTAACTCTATGGTCAGCCAGTTTGTACAAATTAACATTGTAAACATCTATTTAACAGTGATGTCTGGATAAGCCAGTTGCTCAGATATCAGAAGACAGTTAGCTTAGGTGAGATTCCTGTGATAGGAAGTCAAAAGCAGCCACATTGGACTTTTTTGTGACCCATGAACTGAAACTTTGCTTTTTTTCCAAAGATATGTTTTAAATATTGTTAACCCCTGACCTTAATGAAAAGAGATTCAGCTTGTATCCTTTCTCAAAGGTAAACTTTTTTCATATGATAGCTTAAATTCACAGACAGATAGCTGAAGATATCCAACTATTGGCATAAAAGGTGACATATTTCTGCTGTGATAACTCATCCAGCAAACAAATTACTTTGACCCTCTCCTGTAAGGATTAAAACCACCTCGATTTTGAAGTAAAAATATTGACATTTCATCAGGAGTACAGTGAATACAGGCTTGATATGAAATCTTTACACATCAGTTCACATGATATACCTTGCTGTTTGAAGAAAATTTGCATGCTTTTAGCAGTCACTGTTGATACACTTCATTTACTGTTTAAGGCAGGGAGAAACCACTGTTAATATACTTCAGTTACTGTTTAAGGCAGGGAGAAACCACTGTTAAGACACTCCAGTGACTGCTGAAGGCAGAGAGAAACCACTGTTGGTTAGGAAACACTAGTCCACTGTCTGCAGAAAGCATGTGACCATTAAATGCAGGACATTTATATAGGAAATTGATGGGGAAAAATTAGAATGATCAGGTGACTGCAGTGTACAGGTGACCATTAGGACAGCCTCACAGGTTTGATTGTATATCAGTAATCATTATTATATGTAGCTCCTATTTCATAATTATGTTTTGTACTTTAGATTAGTATTACTTATTGGTAAAAAATTTATTCTTTAAAAAAAATGTTGAATTTGTAAAATATTTAGAATGAATATTTTTGCAGTTTAGCAACTCAGAAATAAATTTTAGGTCTGCTTTACTCTTCAAGGGAAGGTTTTAGTGCTCCATAACTCATTTTCCTTAATTTGTATGTTCATAAATGCTGCTGCTTGGTATAGTAGATTTAGAAACATTATTTGATGGTCAGTGGAACATAGCATTTTCTTTTCTTTTTCTTCTGAAAAAGTTTTGTATAACCACATTACATACAAGACAGGACTTTACCATGGATAGAATGTTATCATAGAAATACAGTCCCTCAAGGTGCTCTATGATTTTTGGACACCCAACTTGAGAAAGAAGATTTTGGGCTTCTCCCAGATACTACCAGCTGTGACACATGCTTTTCTCCAAACATTCTTTGTTGCAATTGAAGATAATTGTGATAGAATATATTCTGTAGCTATTTAACACAGTCTGGATCAGGATATAAAAAAACTTTTTTTCTATTATGTTCATATTTCACATTCCAATCATTTGGACTGGTCTACTAACTCTCATGTATCATACTGCAAATTACACTTGGACTACAAATGATCACTCCAGTAGAGGTGTGTCCACTTGGTTGTCATGAGTGGCCTGTTGTTCAATATGCTGCATCACCATTGTTGGAGACTCTTGTCTCTCAAATGTCAGGAGGATCTAGTCTTCTGGTGATGGCAGTTGATTACCCAGGGCCTAGAGTGAAAGGAGAATATTGGTTTCTACACTGTATCACTTACCTAGATGAAGTTTGTAAAATAGGTTGTATTTGGGGTAAGAAATGAGCATATCAGTTTTAAAATCAAAGGTACTCGGCCAAGGTCACTGATTGAAAGAATGAAACTGGTTTATGCTTAGTAGCATTGGTTTTTCATCATCATAATAGATCAAACTTTATCAATGGCTTGCAATTGGTGTAAGGAGGAAGCCTATTGATTAGGGGATGTAAGGTCAAAGGTCGGCTGTCACTTACTGTAAGAAGAAAAATGAATGCACAGACATTTCAACTTTTGACTGTTTGCCTTCACTACAGTTTATGGAAGACTTTAGGATAGAAAGAAACCTATTGATTGGGAGGTCACAAATGGTCAAATGTCAAGATCGGTTAAAAAAAAGAATTGATTTTGTTCAAACTAAAATGAGTTTTGCAAAATAGCTTTTTCTTTAAAATAGGGTCCCTGTTCCAATTTTGAAGATGGCTTGCACTTAGGGTAATAAAAATGCCATAAATTTTGAGGTGTAATGGCCAGAGGTCACAGTCAAGGTAATGTCTAATATGAAATAATGGTTTCTGCACAATAAATTTTGCTTAAGACAGTGAAAGTAGTCCAGGTTATTTAGACTCACTGGTCAATAATTTTGAAAGTAACCATGCCTTGCTAGTGTGTACATAGAGGACTGTTAAACATGAGACATTAGATGTATATAGAGGACTGTTGAATATGAGACATTAGATGTACATAGAGGACTGTTGAATATGAGACATTAGATGTACATAGAGAACTGTTGGACATGAGACATTAGATGTACATAGAGGACTATGGAACATGAGACATTAAATATACATAGAGAACTGTTGGACATGAGACATTAGACATACATAGAGGACTGTGAAACATGAGGCATTAGATATACATAGAGAACTGTTGGACATGAGACATTAGATGTACATAGAGGACTGTTGAATATGAGACCTTAGATGTACATAGAGGAATGTTGAACACAAGACATTAGATGTACATAGAGGACTGTTGAATCTGAAAGACATTAGACATACATAGAGGACTGTTGAACATGAGACATTAGATGTACATAGAGGACTGTTGAACACGAGACATTAGATGTACATAGAGGACTGTTGAACATGAGACATTAAATGTACATAGAGGACTGTTGAACATGAGACATTAGATGTACATATAGGACTGTTGAACAAGACATTAGATGTACATAGAGGACTGTTGAACTTAAGACATTAGATGTACATAGAGGACTGTTGAACATGAGACATTAGATGTACATAGAGGACTGTTGAACATGAGACATTAGATGTACATAGAGGACTGTTGAACATGAGACATTAAATGTACATAGAGGACTGTTGAACAAGAGACATTAGATGTACATAGAGGACTGTTGAACATGAGACATTAAATGTACATAGAGGACTGTTGAACACGAGACATTAGATGTACATAGAGGACTGTTGAACATGAGACATTAAATGTACATATAGGACTGTTGAACAAGAGACATTAGATGTACATAGAGGACTGTTGAACATGAGACATTAGATGTACATAGAGGACTGTTGAACATGAGACATTAGATGTACATAGAGGACTGTTGAACAAGAGACATTAGATGTACATATAGGACTGTTGAACAAGAGACATTAGATGTACATAGAGGACTGTTGAACATGAGACATTAGATGTACATAGAGGACTGTTGAACAAGAGACATTAGATGTACATAGAGGACTGTTGAACAAGAGACATTAGATGTACATATAGGACTGTTGAACAAGAGACATTAGATGTACATAGAGGACTGTTGAACATGAGACATTAAATGTACATATAGGACTGTTGAACAAGAGACATTAGATGTACATAGAGGACTGTTGAACTTGAAGCATTAGATGAAGACTAATCTTATTTAAAAATAAATGTCAATTGTCCAGCCTCATAAGGTGTCATTGATTTTTTTGGATTGTCTGGATGATGAATTTCAATTAATTAAGGATTACAATTGTTGGGGAGCATACTGGTGGTCTATACTAATGAAGAGTTTGTATCTTGTTCATCTTCATAATCAATGGTCTACTTTTCGTATTTATTTATTACTTAAGATGTGATTTTAGAATTGGTAGCAGGGCATCTTGATTTGATCCTGCCTGTCCATCTGTCAGTTCTTCCGGTCAGCGAAGGTTAAGATAGAATTGTGGAAAATTAACCATTCGAAAATGTTTGTGTTAAATTGCCTATAGGTTTTTAATGTTCTCAAGTACTGCATTGAATACAGAAATAATTCTTTTATACTTTTATGACATCTTTGCTAGCCAAGGTTCCAATGTCTTGACCCTATGGCAGATCATACAAATATTCTAGTGTTCGGATCTGTAAATTTCTTTTGATGTGGGAGTAAGCCACCACCTCCAGTCAAAATCAAGTTGTTCAAATTTGAACACTGCACCTACAAGATCAGGACAAGCAGAGCCCACAACTGGAATGAACTCATAAATAAGCAGTTTGCCATTGCCAGTTCTTGTTTGTACAAATATAACCTTTTCCTCAAATACACATGTAATGATTTCTCACTAGTATACAGTCATATTTTCAATGTGAAACTTACATATTATCCCTCTGAAGCCTATTACCTCCACCATTTTCAGCCAATTTACAATCCATTACAGTTACATGCTATTGGTTAGTTGGTATTACATTCTAAGAGAGACAAGCCATGAGTCCAGTAGATGTCTCTAGGACAAATCTCTGAAACAAGTGTACAATCCGCCAAGGTGTAGATAGGGTTAATACATGAGAACCATGGCTGGAAAAAAATGCCTTTTATAAGTACAAACAGAAATATATATCAGATGTAAAGGAAATTAGGGACAGTTAAACTTAAAATAGTGTCGCCCACTATATGACTTCTCAGCATAATGCATTCTTCCTCAGAGACACACCACAGCAGCTGATCCAGCCTGGTGTCAGCAGGATTCGAACCCATTCCTTCTGGTAACATGTCTGGCACATTAACTGCTGAGTCATCATAACTTCTCTAAGCTTACAGTATATTTTACTTATAGATACCATAGTAAAGTGAGGACTTTCTGTAATTACTTTCAGGCCACCAAGATTTGAATTAAAAGGTTGAATTTGTAACTAATAATTCTTGCTTCCTCCACAGAAAACTAAATATGATAAAGAGAGGTCCCTATTTCTAGTCAAGATCAGCAAGCTGGAGTCATTGTGTCGAGCGATGCAAGCAGAAAGACAGGCAAGGAAAGCTTTGGAGGGGGCAGGACTTGGTCAGTAAACAAATCTGTAACAGTCAAAACTTATTTTCATTGTACAGATATCATAATTTTCCAAATATATGAATAATCCTATTTTCACAGGGCAGTTCATGCATTATAAGGAACAAATAATATACATGTTGGAAGTTAATTCATCTTATATTTAACCAGTGAAAATTACTAGGTGTAAACTTTATCAGCATGATTGTGTAAGAACAGCTTGATCTATGGAAGTGAAATTTTAGAGTTATGTTTCTTTGTCTGAAAACCTTAATATAATTTGGCAGTTTTTTTTTCTTTGTAGAGAACCTTAGTATATTTTTGGCAGTTATGTTTCTAGGTAGAACACAAACAGTATATTTTGGTAGTCATGTAAAACCTTAGTATATCTTGGTAGTCATGTTTCCTTGTAGAAAACTTTAGTACATCTTGGGAAAACTTTAGTACATCTTGGTAGTCATGTTTCAGTGTAGCAATCCTTAGTACATCTTGGTAGTCATGTTTCAGTGTAGCAATCCTTAGTACATCTTGGTAGTCATGTTTCAGTGTAGCAATCCTTAGTACATCTTGGTAGTCATGTTTCAGTGTAGCAATCCTTAGTACATCTTGATAGTCATGTTTCAGTGTAGCAATCCTTAGTACATCTTGGTAGTCATGTTTCAGTGTAGCAATCCTTAGTATATCTTGATAGTCATGTTTCAGTGTAGCAATCCTTAGTATATCTTGATAGTCATGTTTCAGTGTAGCAATCCTTAGTACATCTTGGTAGTCATGTTTCAGTGTAGCAATCCTTAGTACATCTTGGTAGTCATGTTTCAGTGTAGCAATCCTTAGTACATCTTGGTAGTCATGTTTCTATGTAGAACATCTTAGTATACCTTTTTAGTCACGTTTCTATGTAGAAAACTTTAGTATATCTTGGTAATCATGTAAAACCTTAGTATATCTTGGTAGTCATGTTTCTCTGTAGAAAACCTTAGTATAACTTGGTAGTCATGTTTCTATGTAGAAAACTTTAGCTTGGTATTCATGTAAAACCTTAGTATATCTTGGTAGTCATGTTTCTATGTAGAAAACTTTAGCTTGGTATTCATGTAAAACCTTAGTATATCTTGGTAGTCATGTTTCTATGTAGAAAAACTTAGTATATTTTGGTAGTCATGTTTCTGTGCAGAAAACCTTAGTATATCTTGGTAGTCATGTTTCTGTGCAGAAAACCTTAATATATCTTGGTAGTCATCTTTTTATGTAGAACATCCTAATATACTTTGGTAGTCATGTTTCTGTGTAGGAAACCTTAGTATATCTTGGTAGTCATGTAAAACCTTAGTATATCTTATTAGTCATGTTTCTATGTAGAAAACCTTAGTATATCTTGGTAGTCATGTTTTGGTGTAGGAAACCTTAGTATATCTTGGTAGTCATATTTCTATGTAGAACATCTTAGTATTCTTTGGTAGTCATGTTTCTATATAGAACATCTTAGCATATTTTGGTAGTCAGGTTTCTATGTAGAAAACCTTAGTATATCTTGGTAGTCATGTTTCTGTGTAGAAAACCTTAGTATATCTTATTAGTCATGCTTCTATGTAGAAAACCTTAGTATATCATGGTAGTTATGTTTCGGTGTAGGAAACCTTAGTATATCTTGGTAGTCATGTTTCTATGTAGAACATCTTAGTATATTTTGGTAGTCAGGTTTCTATGTAGAAAACCTTAGTATATCTTGGTAGTCATGTTTCTGTGTTGAAAACCTTAGTATACTCTCACACCTGTTTAATTATTTTTTTGTTGTTTTTGTTTTTCTTAAATTCTAAATGTTTTAAGTTTTGGACTTGGACATATGTTGGGGAAAATTTGTTAGCATGATTTGGCACATAATAATTGACCTTGGCAAAATGCAGTTTGTTATGAATGTTTGTGTTCATATGACCTGATTAAAATTAGGAGCTATTTCAATTGTTTCTCAAAGTTACATCAGTTTTTTTTTTAAGTTTTTGAAATAACATTTAGTCTGCTGTTGGGCAAGCATCATGTTTGGACAATAACAGTTAAATTCAGTTTTTATTTTTAAAAAATTTGATGAGTGTAACTTAAGAAGAAAATTCCCTAATTGATGGTCAACATATTATCATCTCAGAAAATTCTATCCTTTTGATGTTCAGCATAATATCATCTCAAAATGTATTATTTTCTATACAGATTAATCTGCTTATACATGTACATATAATTAAAAGATATGTATGCTGAGTACACATCCCTGGCCATTGACCTTGTGGTGTGATGGAATGCACCTAATAGAACTGTGATATGTGTGTCTGTGTAAATTCAAGTCTTAATGTAGCTTTAAAATAATTTTGGTCATACTGCTACGATATCTGCAGTGAGGCATTGATGTATAGAACTGAGGCATCATGCTGCAGATGTATAGCATCATGTTCTATCCAGTCACATTATTCTGACACCAGGCTGACCAGTCCTTACTGGTCGATTGAGAATGTGACAGAGTGAACATAAATAATTCTGTAAAAGCACATTGTCGGTTCAAAAATAGTTATAAATTTCTTGCAGAGCTTTAGTTGCTAGGCAACATAAAACTACAGTATTTTTTTTGCTCATGTCTGATGGAATACTGAATTTGCTGTTCATAAAACGAAGAATTTTGCAGTTCACTATTTTACCCACAATGCAGTGTTTGTTACAAGTAAAATTTAAGATCCAGTTCTGTGGTTACATTGCTTACTTTTTTATGCAGATCCATCAGCACTAGATATGACATCTACCCAAATGCCAGATAGAATGTCTAATGGAATGCAAGAGACCAGCCATGGACCAAATAGGAGCCCAGAACAGGAGGGGGCAGATCACGAGTCCGGTGAAGACTCGGAAAGTTCAGGTTAAAATGTTTTTTTTTCTGATGGGAATTACTCAGAAATAAAATGCATAGAAAAAGGACAAAGAGGGGAATTACTATAGCCTGAGCATCCAAGAAACCTAGTAAATTAGTTATAGAGATGTTGTTTGTCTCAAGAAGGTTCATTTCATTATTATAGACGTCAGTTGGATCATTTAAAAAAAACACCATTGCGAGTTTTCAAGCCAGTGTGAGTACAGAGAAACTAATCTGTATTGGAATGTTTAAATAGAATTTGTATAAATAAGAGGAATAAATATAGAGATTGGTTTCTTTATTTTGTTTTGTATTTTGTGATATGTTAAAAAGAATCTTAAAAATCAATAGAAAAAGGAAAAAGAGGGGAATTACTATAGCCATCCAAGAAACCAAGCAAATCAGTTATAGAGAGGTTGTTTGTCTCAAGAAGGTTCATTTCATTATAGACATCAGTTGGATCATTTAAAAAAGACATCATTTAGAGTTTTCAAGAATGTGTGAGTACAGAGAAACTAATCTGTATTGGAATGTTTAATTAGATTTTGTATAAATAAGAGGAATAAATACACACATTGTATTTTGTTTTGTATTGTGATCAAGTTTGCTCTAAAAGGGGAAAATACTCAAGGTGATAATAAAACATGTATGGATGTACAGTTTGTAACTTCCACAATGGAAAGAAATCAGAGCTACTTGCAATCAAAGAGTTAGACAAGGTGAAAATCCTTCTTCTGTGTAATTTGCCCAGTATAAAATGACACTGAGAATAACATTTTGAGCTTGAATTGTGATACAGTTATCCCCTTCTTATACGGCCACCACTTCTGCACCTGGAAAGTGGCCTTGTAAGATGGGTGGCCTTTCCAGATGGGGACTAAAGCTTTTGTGAGACGTATGTGTAAAGTATGTAGTAAGAAAGCTATATACTTAAAAGCATATAATATCTTCATTTAAAAGCAACATAAAGTAACAATAATTATTAAATGGTTCTTCTTGTTATAATAAATTATTTCAACCGAATATACATTAATATTTCTTATTCTTGATGTAAGCGTGATATGTAAGCAGGTATTGTTGTCATGCACATTGCAAAACCATTTAAAAACTTCAACATAAAATTGTTTTATCCAAGTCTTTTCAACATAAAATTGTTCCGCAAGTCACACCTCACCACCTCACCCGATGTAGAGTACAGTAACTGACTTGCTTTTGAATAATAAGTCTCCATTTATGTGATGACATGTTTTTGGATGGTAATGATTTTTTGGATGTTTCTTACTGTATGCAATTTCATTTATGCAGACGAAACTTATGTGGAGTGGATGAACTGTCTTTGTAAAGGAAGTGATAAATGTGTTGTCACTTGATTTTTTGGTCTTTGGTACCCTGCTTTGTTCAAGTTTAATTTCTCTGTATGTGTCTGTGTTAATCAGGGTATCCCCCTGGGGTGTTAAACTGATTGTCAAAAAGCAACCTTGGTGTCAGAACGGGATCAAAAAAAAAATGTAGGAGTTTAAAATTTACTGACAAATTTTTATAGTGATCCATACTTTTGCAGCTGAAATAGGATATTGCAACTTTCACAACATACTCTCTCTCTCAACTACAAATATATGTATAATTAACACACAAATGCATTGTCCATTCAAAGGATAATTTTATTCATTTTCCTTTAAGTTTAAAGTCATACTTTTAACAGTCTCTTTATAATCTTTTTGTAGCAATATTATAGACCAACACATTACATATAAACCAATAAAAAAAATCCATATAATCTTTTTAAGCAAATGATGAATAAATTACTGCCTTAAAATGTGTACTATCATTGGTTTCATTGTACTTAGTCATAAAACACATTTATCGAAAAATCAGAGTGGCAAATGATTCATCTTCTCTTTAACAAGTTACACTTGAACTTTTATATCATTCTTTCGTTGCAGCAAAGTTAACAAAATCTGCAATAACCCCCTGAATTTGTATTCCAAATAATGGATTTGTCTTTGCAAGTTTAATTATTTCTTTGTTCTGAAAGAATGTCTTGAGTAATAGTGTGTTCAAAAGATAAGATGTGGTGATCAAGGGTTGATTTTAAAAAATTCTTAAATGCTGTCACGAAAGGATTATTGTGCAGTCTTTGCAGTCACGAGATCAAAAGTCACACCGGTAATCGTGATGAATGTGCTGTATTCCAGTCAAGGGAATATTTTCTCCATTTTACATTAAAATCAGATCCATATTTGCTCTTTCGTGTTCTGCTTCTTTCACTTTCTTTGCTAATGATTCTTAGTTCACTGACGTTTTAATCTTGAGATCACATTTTAGTGTAACAAACATTGAGGTTAAACTTCTGGACGACATCATGTTGAGCCCGATAGATTCGCATGAGAGCTCGCAAGATATTGGGAAGCTACTTTGTCATAACATTGCGTATGCTAGTCTGGTTCTCTGCTTTGTATGCTCAGTATAGCAGAGTGCAATGCAGGGAGCATATGAAACAGAAAACCAGACGATGCCTATGATCAAAGTATACATGATGTCATCCCTAATCCAATGCATTGGATATTAAGTAAATCCTGATTGTATTTTGCAAATCCTTTTCGTAAAAAAATGCACAGCAAATAATTGTGTACATCAGTTTTCTCCAGTGTGCATCAGGGACACACAACTGTGTAAAGGGAAACACTGGTGTTAAGGCACAAAATATATTTTTAGTCAAAAGATCGTGACAATTATATCTGGTTGTAATCATCAAAGAGAAGAACTTGACAGAAGTGTGAAGCCCAAAACTCTATCATAACATTGTTGAGCCCATTTCCTGTAAATGTCAGCTTTTATAGACAGTAATATAATATTAACCTTAGTGTTAAATTTACTTTAGTCAACCCTTCTTTCAGTCATGGAAACTTTACATTGGGAGACGTGTCTAGAATAGAGATAATCTGATTACTTACCTTACATCATGATATGAATTAATTATTGTTTCTGGATACATTTGAAATAAAAGGTGGAAACTTGTGAGGGTACAATTTTACATTTTTGTACTAATATGCTGGCAGCTGGTCGCATTAGAGGTGTGGCCATTCTTGAGGGGTACTTTTGAACACAAACTCATCAGTGCCAAGGTATTCTGGCCATAAAAAGTGGATGGATGCTGGGTGGTAGTGGTAGGGCTATTCAAGAGGGGGACTACTGTAGCATTACAGTTGATTTACCAGATGGACATAAAGTAAGATGTGTAGATAATTTAGTTTTACTCAAATAAATGATGCCATTTAGTTTTACTCTTAAGAAGATGATGTCATTTTTGTTTTACTCTAAGTAGACAATGCTATTGTATTTTACTCTAAGTAGACAATGCCATTGTATTTTACTCTAAGTAGACAATGCCATTGTATTTTACTCTAAGTAGACAATGCCATTGTATTTTTGGATAATCCAATAGATATGCAAACTAATCTTTGCATATTCTTTAATTACTGCAAAACAAAATATAAACTCATTAACATGAACAAAACAAAAGTTATGATTTTTTAGGAAATGTAGAAATGAACATAATGTGACATTCAAATTAAGATATTTGGAACTTGAAATTGTCAGAAATGCTAGATATTTATGACTGGTCCAAATGAAGAATGGATATTTATTAGAAATTCTAGACATTTGTGACTAGTCCAAATGAAGAATGGATATTTATTGGAAAATCTAGATAGTTATGACTGGTCCTAATGAAGAATGAGATATTTATTTATTGGAAATTAAAAATTTGATTAGTCAATCCAGGAATGTTATTTGTCTTCTGATAAAAGAATATTAAATCTTTTTTGCAAGTTGACTGTGAGCTGAAACTTTTTGATATGGCAGTAGTTCAAATTCTTGTGTATGCATCTGGGGTTTAAATTTGTCAAATAACATGTGGATGGCATTACACAATGGAAATAATATTCATAATTTTCCTAGCTTAAAATGTAACTTTTTTTGGTGTTAAATAATTTGATGAAATTAGTATAGACTTGTATGAAGTCAGTGAGAAGCATTCTTTACATAACTCAGCCATAGACTCTAATGAGCTAATATTACAGTTATTTTGAAGCCAGCACAAATATAAATAGTTGCTATGTATCCTTTTCTATCTTTCCAGGTGAATCACAAAAAACAGGTAGTACTGTAATACAGAAAGACAATCATTTACAATCTCCAGCAAAAGTGAACATAGATAACAAAGAAATTGGAGAAAGCCCTAAGTCCTCTTTGCCCAAAGAGGAAGAAAACATTAAAGAACTAGTATCCCTGTCCAGCCAGGCAGAACAACAGGCACTCACTTCAGCAGACCAGTCAAAGGAAACTTCAAACGCTGGAAACCAATTAGAAGAGGGACCTGAAAGCCAATTAAAAGTATCTTCTTGATTGTAATAAAAGACATGTATGTGTGCCTTCTATAACAAATTATTTATTTAGCTCCCATTAAGCATACAAGCAGTAGTTGTTCAGGATATTAATTTGAACTCAAGAATACAAAATTACCACAAAGTGAAATAGTACATTTATGCATTTCAGGCTACACAGTATGAATGATTTGGATGGACATAAATCTGCAGGTTTGAAAACTTGTAAAGTAGAATTCACTCTTCTACATCATTATGTATTTACATCTGTTGTTTGTATTCAGTCTAATTCCCTAATTATTTTCACAATAAGACATTGATTTTGGAGGAGTAGATTGATAAAGCTTTGTCTGGTCAAAAGATGGAAGTTAAAAATATATGAATTAGGCAACATACAAACAAATTGGATTGCATTTCCCTGTTTATTTGTTGAAGTAAGCTTCTCTGATTATTTTTGGTTCGCCACCAAATTTACTTTTTTTTTTTTATTAAAAAAAAAAACAGCAAAATAAATCCTCTTGTGTGTCATTACTCTGTCCTGCCAAGAATATGGAATGAACAATTAGCATTACTCTTATATTCCTGTCTTCCCTTGTCTATGTTTGGTTCAGTTTTGCAGTTATATCATTTTTTTGTGGTGAGGCATTTGAGATCCATAAACACATTAATAGGTCTTTAGGCTTTTTTGTTTGTTTGTTTTTTGTAAGAAAATTGTACCTTTTATCTCTGAAGAAAGATGGCTTGGAAAAACATTGTGAGATTATTGTGTAAGAACATTATGTGGAGTGTTATGTAAAATTTATAGAAAAATCAAATGGAATTAATTGGAAGCCAACAATGGTGTATCGCTGTGGAGTATTTGTACCAGTTATTCTCTAGTTGAGCTATTTCTAAAATAAAGCTTTAATATATGTAAAAATACTTAATGTTGTACATATGTAATATGTTAGACTGACCCAAACCCAAATCACGTTATGTCGCATCACAAGGACATAAAACAAGTACCATTTATCATTGCAGTCTTTCAATGGTCTTAGTTTTTCTTTATTGTCAGACTCCCCATTTTTCCCAACTTTTTCCAAGATGATCCTATTATTCCTAATTTTTCAATTTCATGCTAAAATTTATTACAAACTACATGAAAGGCCATAGTGAAACAGAGTCAGTCCTGGCCTGGGTGTTTAAATGTTTATTTGCCATTTAGGTCAGTTTGATCATTTCACCATGTATTTGGGTCATATGAACTCCAGTGAGCACAACAGAAATTGTGCCTTGTAATTAATTACAGTTGATAGGAGTACCTAGATTATACTGTTGTAATCATGACTAGGTACAAATATTTAATCAACTGCCAAAGGAACAAGCAATTTAACTTTATAAAGTTTCATAAACATCACAATAAAAGACAAATTCCAAACTATTTTGAAAATATTTTGAAACAACAAATTTCTGCTCATTTGAAGTCATGTAGCCAATAAAGAGATAGTGTGTGACAATGTGGCAAAGCTGAGTCGAGTTTTTTTTCTCATTAATTTACAAAAAGTTTATACGAAAGTTTATATGACCTCTCTTTATAAAATATCCCTAATTGTCACTATAGTTTTTGTTTTTTAATTACAAAGATATCTATTTTATCCCTACTTTTTTACAGACAGGGTTCCTGCAGGTCATGGAATCCTGGAAAAGTTTTGGAATTTAAAAAATAAATTTCAAGGGCCTTGAAAAGTTATGGAATTCATCAAAAAGTTGCAAAGTTTTGGAAAAGTCGTGGATATTTGTGACAATATAGTTAAAGAAATTGCTTACTTCAAATTTCATAGAGCACAGAGAACCGAATAAATAAAATGATAAAATTACAATCAATAAATGGTTTCAATTCATATAACAAGAGTAAGTTCCCATAGTGGAAGTATGACATGATTTCAGG
Source organism: Potamilus streckersoni (assembly GCA_016746295.1). Lineage (NCBI taxonomy): Eukaryota > Metazoa > Mollusca > Bivalvia > Unionida > Unionidae > Potamilus > Potamilus streckersoni. The sequence goes on from JAEAOA010002000.1 coordinate 819,939, forward strand.
TGTAGTTCACTAAATAAATGAAAGCAACTGGAAAGTAATGTGTTTTGTTAATATTGTAAATAGGAACACATACAAAGACTACATAGAATTGTTTCTTTTTTTTCTTTTGAATACAAATTACATTGATCATTGGATTATGACATGAATTACTACATAAAGTCAAAGTGTGCTTGCCCAGGTAAATTTAAAATGTACATATTAATAATATTTGTTAACTTATTTGTTATTTTAAATTAAAAGATGTCAGTCTTTATATTCATTTACTTGACAATGCAAGAGAGTGCGGTCCTTGAGTTTTAATGAAATGGCCCTGGAAAAGTTTTGGAAAAGTCATGGAATTTGTTTTTGCTAAATCTGCAGGAACCCTGTACAGAGTACTTGCTTACAAGTTAGGGTCAATATGTTTGTTCCACTGATAAATCCAATAGGCTGCATACATCCCCCGATGTTTGCAATGGCAGATCTCACTTTATGTAGTTAGCAGTTTTAAGCCAGTAAAGAGTAGTATACTGTTGGACCTATTTTAAATGGACTTTCTACAGGGAATAACAAGAAAAGATTTTAAAACATTTTGTATTTTATCTATAATCTTTAAATTATTTTACATTTTTAAAGCAAACACTGCCATCATATTCTAACATTTTTTTTATTACTTCTGAAAATATGATATACTTTGATAAGCAAGGCTCATGTACTTAATTTATTTTCACCATTCACTCTTTTGAAACATGTACCTCATATTCTTATTTTTTATTTTAAAAAAAACCCAACCAGTATATTGTATTTAAACTGAAAAGGGACAATGTGAATATTAAAAGCATGATGTAAAAAAAAAATTTTCTTTAAAAACAAATGATGTTTCCCTGCATCAAAGAATTGTATAGACATACTTGGTTAACGATCACTTGAGGACGAGCACCTGTCTGTTTGGTGTGTGTATATATATATATATATATATAATGATCATTGGCTAGATTACACAGCTACAGTCATAACTGCAAGAAGATAATTAGCTTGGATTCATGTTGTAACTTGATAAAATTTGCTTTCTTTTCTTGTTGTACCAAATTTCTTTTTTGAATAAAGTTTAACCTGTATTGCTGATTGGAACCTGGATAAGCTTTTTTATAACTGTGTGTACAAATATTGAATATATGATCATATATGTAGCATGATGCTGATAAATAAAAAAAATAAAACATTTATTTCTATTTTATGTGTTAGATAAACAGTTTGCATAGTGCAAAAAGGAGATGATGCCAAACTCAGCTGTGAAAAAAGAATCTGAGGTATAGAGCATTATGATGCTGCAAAGTTGGTATGTTAGTAACATAGTTGTAAGAATGAAGGCACTGAAGTTTTATGATCTGGTTGGCAGCAAATGTGAGTGAAAGATAGCATCAAAAATCAGTTAGTGAAATATGAAATGCAGGTCATAATGACTTTTTGTGTAAATTACGATGCACACCTATACAAGTTTTCATTGTTGTAAACAGGAGCATTCTTAATAATTAAGGTCAACATTGTTTTGATATATTGAAATATTTAGTTTTTCCTCTGGCTGCCAATTTTGATGCATTTCTGTTCTCTGACTTGTAAGAAACATGATGTAATAGAGGCATGCAATTCAGTTCAAACTATAGGCAGGTTTTTAGAGTATGACATGCAGTGAATTATGATTGCCTGTTGAATGGAATTTTGCCTGTACAAAAGTCAGCACCACGAGAATTTTTTTCTTCAAATCTTTCAATTCAATAAGACTTCTATTGCCTCAGACCTAATTTTCTGATATTTTAAATGGATGCAGGTGTTGCAGTGTGGTATTTCTTCCAGTATATTAATAGGATTCATGCCTAGAATGTTGGAGGATATGTGATTAAAAAACAAGTACATCAAGATGAAAATATATGATGATTCAGTGATGTAATGAATAGATATAAATCTTTTATTCTTAAAAGAACTCCTTCCATGTTACTACATGTAATTCTGTTTCAGCATAAATTGTTGTAACAATCTTATCCTGTCAAGGAAGAAATAAAAATCATAATTACATGAAGCAATGTAACTACCATGCCATTGGCTGTACACTAGCTTACAGTGATTGACAAATCATTCCCTAATGACATTAGTGTCCAAAAAAAATTTCATGGTTTTGTCAATACATTTTTGGGAACATAACATCTTCATCCTAAAGAAGGTTCAACATGTGTCTAATTTGTCATCTCATATGGAAATTAGTATTTCAGACAGTTTCTTTATCACTCGTTTATTAAAGCCTTTTCAAAATGTTAAAAACCTCTCGTGTAGGCCACCATCATTCTTAAAGATGTGACAGTAATATATATTTTAAAATGCAGAACACAGCTAGCTAAATCTCTGGATTTTTTTTACCCTTTTCTCCCTGTCACATGTGAAGGAAATGTTAATCTGGCCACATTTTAAGCCAGTGAAGTTATACTTCAGTGAGGGTAGCAGCTTGGTGATCTGCCCAAGAAATAACTGGTAGTCTCTTAGAGAAAGTGAATGGGATGTATCAGTTACTTCCCTTTGACCAAAAATAGTGTAGAGGTAACCATTGACTACATTGGTGTGTGAATTTCTGTTTTTAACTGTTAGCTTTACTGGTCAAAGACCAGAAGAAATTGTGGGATAACCTGTTGTCCATGATTTGTGTATCCATTTGCACACGGTGAGGTTTGCAACAAAAGATTCATTTTGGTCTTGAATTAGTTCTATATGATAGTAGTACTGTTCCGACAGACAATATAGATGCCATTTTGAAATATTTTTATCACTACTTTCCTGAATGAAAAGTTGTATCAACATAGGGTTTTCGCCGTAAGATGTCTTATAATGTGGTGCTAGTCCTAAAGAAAAATGGTGCCAATCTGATCATCATGATCGTATTGAACATCATGTTATCGCTACTCCTCCTAGGTGGATGGTCATATCAACATGAGGTTGTCACCGACATAACCTTTATAATATCTAGTTTGTCTTGCATGAAAATGTTGCTTATTTGATATCCAGTATGGAAACCATAGCTACCATTCTAAAACATGAGAAATTGCTACACCTAGAAGGAAGGTCCAATCAAGATGGCGTTTTCGCGAAGAAAATCACTATCCGAACAAGTATTGTAACGTAATGTTCAACTGGCTTAACACAAAACATAGTCCTGCAATCTCTCTCTCTCTCTCTCTCTCTCTCTCTCTCTCTCTCTCTCTCTCTCTCTCTCTCTCTCTCTCTCTCTCTCTCAGATCGGCACCATTTTAGTTTAAGACAAAGATCACCATCAGAAGGTCTGGTGAAAAATCTAACTTTATATGTTGCACCAGTTGAACTAGTGTTTTAAAGCGCTCACCTTTACCGATCACTGCCATCTCATCTCAGTCCGCATGGGTTTGAGTTTCGGGTTTGTCCAATGTCGATATGGGAGAAAGCTTGCAAGTAGTTTCCCGTGGTGGGTGGTTCTTACTAGGGTTTTCCAGGGTTCTTCTTCCACCAGTTGTACTGGCCACCATGTATAGCCTATCGTATGCCGAAAAATGGCGTTAAACTCAAAACAATCCATTCAGGAAAATTATTGAAAAGATTTTCACTATGTTCCTTGTGGCAACTATATTTGAGGTCAGATCGGCACCATTTTCACTTATGACCAACAAGATGTCATATTCGGCATTTAGGTGTCATGCCAATTTACCTTTCCTTTTAGTAAGATTAACAATAAATAGATGTTCAAGAGGATGCCACATTGGCACAATTTTAATTTAGTACCATCTAGACAGCATACGACTTTTTCTGATGAAAACCCGACATAAAGGCACAAATTACCGTAAGAAGTTTTTCATAAGAGGGACATAAAGGGCGTAAGGGTGACACCATCTTATCTTCAACCATTTAGATATCATAAGAAGTCTTTGAAGCAACTGACACTGATACGAGAATTCATTCAGGAGTTGCAATAACAAGATTTTTAAGATGGATGCTGTGACGTTGTATTGGATGTCAATGCAGTACCATTTCATTTAGAACCACCTACACATTGTAATTAATGGCTGCGTTTCATGGCAATCATCCAGGTGGTTTAGGAGGAGTAGTGATAACAGGACTGAGACAAGGAAGGACGGAAGTCGTAGGACGGACTGTCACTTAAGCGTTTTTTGATCTGTGACCATTAGAGCCAAAACCTCAGCTCGAATGTTTGTTTGGCCTGTTTAACTAACGACATCAGTTTTGTATATATTGCCCCTTTTTATGACATATTTCTTTTATTCATTCATAAAATAAAAATGCCTATAAATGCGTACCAGGCTTAGTGGTTTCCTCTGAATAGGTAATGCCCTTTGTGTTAATCAAAGGTTAGGGATGTTTACACAACGTAAAGCATGTTGTGGATCTACATGCGTTGACCCATTAGTCAGCAGTTAATGGGTTCAGACCAATTAGTCGGAAAATGTTGCCTACCGGTACAGTCTATTTTGAGTTTTCTTTAGGCAGCAAAAGACACACACTGCTCCTTTCTGTTATGTCATCAATTACAACACGCTGATCAGCTCATGTTTATGCACAATTTTCAGCTTAAACGTTTTGATATGAGAGAAAAACAAATTTGCTCGTGATGACAACGGCATCTTCCCATGAATGTTGCATCTTTAATATAAGGCAAACTAACGTCGCCAATCAGAACTTTTGCATTTTTAATCATTCGCATTTCTATAAAAACAAGTCCCTTTTTTACCCGTTATAACAGAATCCACATCTCTTAAAAATGTTGTTTGTACCGCTCCAATGGACTAGTGGTTAGAGCGTCCACCTCGGATGCGGGAGGATCCCCGGTCAAGTCATACAAAAACTTACAAAAATGGTACTAACAGCTGCCTCCTGTGGCGCTCAGCATTAAGAGGTTAGTGTTAGGACTGGTCGGCCTGGTATCAGGATAATGTGACTGGGTGGGACATCATGCTACATGTCTGAGGCATGATGCCCCAGTGCTAGACATCACTATTAACTGCCACACTGCAGACATTGTAGCGATATGACTAAAAAATTGTTTAAACTACGTTAAAAATCATAATTACATCATATCACTTTATATGATTTTAGATGAAATGTTATATATTTTCTAAGCAGGACCGGCTAATTACCGTGTACAAAGAACAACCTGCGATGTTCAAGCGGAGAAAACCTCGCCGCAATTTCATTATGAATATTTTCACGTGCAGTCTTCAGGAGTCATAATAAGCAACACGATAATACTTTTTTTCTATTGTACTACTTGACGTAATGATTGGATATAAATTATATATTTTTATGGACAAGTGTGAAAATGTTGAAATATTAATCTGATAGTGACGTTAGAGTACACTGTTTAGATGGGACCATTATCGTAGTTGGAGAGAGTCGTCCTAAACAAACCTTGTCCCTGGCATTGTTAAGTGAGATTATATAAATGTTTTAGAAAGTTATCTTCGAAAAACTCGTGGAAAAACTTGTAATTATATTTACCTTTATAAAATATGGGCATGAAGCGACCTAGTATAAACACGAAAAAAGGAATAAAAACGGTCTTTGTTGCTTCAATTGTTTATCAAAAACCGTTTCGAATGTACCATTCTGCTAATTTCTGTTTATTCACACTTGACTTTTCTAGGTGTATCAGAATACTTACTGGAAGCAATAATGGTCTTGTTCCGTCATGACCTTATTTGTCCATCTTTCGTATTTTAATAAAAAGGATTTTAAATAATCGCTATTGGTGTGGCCTTCGACCTGTAAACTTGATTCAATTGCTGGCTTCATGATATTTATCAATAATGTAAAAATGTTTTCAGCTCCAATTTTCTCGTCTCGGATTACGACCGATCACTCACTCACCATACCTGTCAGCACGAGTTTAATCCTCGACTCCATCAACGCGGGAAATAACAAAAAGTTGGTCATTAGCTTCCCATGGATGGGTGGTTCTTCCTCCACCATATTCTGACCGCATTGTATAGCCAATCATGAGTTGAAATAACTAAAATCACCTTGTACATAAACTTGTACATGACAATCTACAAAACACAAGACCAAAACAGTCTTTGTCTTTGTGGAAAGCTTTCAAATATAGGTACCCAAAAGGAAAACAAAGGCTACACATTAAACAAATTCTTTAAAAAAAAAAAATACCTTTGCAATAAGTCCGACAAACCGGGCACCTAAAGAGGAAGCATAGGTATTTAACAAAATAGCCAATGTGGCAAGCCTACGAGTATAGGCACCCAAAGAGGACACAAAGGCTACCTATTAAACAAATTCAAAATTTCCTTTGCAACAAGTCTAATAAATCAGGCACCTAAAGATGAAGCATTGGTAATAGACAAAACACGTAAACAAATAAAAACAAATCGCCAATGTGGTTTGCCTACAAGTATATGCACCCAAAGGGTCCACAAAGGCAAAGTACAAAGTAAAGAAAAATGATGGTTATATTAAAAAAAACTACCCTTGCAAAAAGCCTGATAAAACAGTCACCTAAAGAGGATGCAAAGGTACTACATACCCCCCCCACAACTAATCATAACGTAAACAGCCAATGTGGAAAGCATAAACATATAGGCACCCAATGGGGACACAAAGGCGAATAATATAATAGCAACAAACTGTTTACCAAAATTCAAACTAATAACAGCAGACAAACATCTCTATCAAATCTCTTTAGTCTGCGTTGTAACAATATGGTAGAACCTTCACGGATTGAAAGCCAATGACCTTCCGGAAAACAAAGGAAATGCACCACGGAACACAAGCAGAATACCCAGTTTGAACAACAAATCATACTCAAAAAGAAACTGCCCGAGACGCCAAGGGGTCTCGCAAATAAAACCAAAGTGGAAAAGAAAGAAATATTCCCTGTCGATATGATGGCCTAACCCAAATAGCACAACCCCCAACCCGATCCCAAATTGGTGCTAAGGTGCCATTCAAATAAAAACTTAAAACAACCGCACACAACACCAGTACAGCCCCAAAAAGCACAACATACACACAATAACAAAAAAAAACTTAAAAAATAAAGAATACGAATTAAGGAAAACTCGTAAAAATGACAGTGCCGTCCTACAAGAATACTTGCACCAACAACAAATACAACACAACATAGGACAGGGGAGACTCTGACAGTCACTTGAATATAAACAATTAAAGGAGTGTAAATCGACCCCAGAGCAAATAGCTCCCGGGGGCGAAAGTACAATCCTAAGTTTAGTTGGAGAAGCTCGAACCCAGGCATACTACAGCACAAGTAGTGAGCCAGGAGGAAAGTCCAATTGACAAGGGACAACTTGATAAATAAAGAATTTGGAAAACAAAGCAAAGAATAACCCTGGCAAAATTAAAACACCAACTCATAATATATTGGGAATGGGAACACAAAACATAAAAGGGAAAACTTTAGAAAACACAGGGTGTCACTTTCTGATCTTACCCGCTCTTTGCTGGGACGGGAGGGATAGTGTCAACACGGTAAATATCGTATTCACTACACACATCCACGCAGTTTGTGGGTACAACCACCTTTAACAGATTAATACGACTTTTAATTTAAAAAAAAAAAAGAAAAGAAAGTACAAAATAGAAACGTTATGATAGCATTTATGTACGAACAGCACAAAAATGAATTCGTAAAGGATACAACTACTGCATCTGGCCCGCACACCGGCAGGTCTAGTTCTCTCGTTTTTACCGTTCATCTTCGCACGCAGTTTGCAGACGTTTTGACATGGAACTACGGTATTACGAGATGATGTTATCGCGACAGGAATGACTTCGATCTATAACAGTAGAGAGTAGGTGGTTTTACCAACGAGAAAGCGGATACGTGTTGCTAAACTGTCACGTTCAAAGCTTAGCTCAGAGAAATCTCAGTCTGGTAATTCACTGTGCCACATTTAGAATGCAAAATGACAAATTTCTCTTGCTCAAAGAAAGAAATGATAGGCGTAATTAAGAAGCATGAAAGCAGATTATTTGCTTGCAATGCAAGGTCGATATAACTCCCCTCATATTCAAAGTAAAAGATTAACTTGTATAATACGTAAACAAAAAATCATATGATAAGCCGGACATTTAAAACTTTTTAAAAAATGCAATAATATTCTCCATTATAGTCGGCAGTAAACAGTCTTTGTTTTCCCGGGGTTCAGCTGACTTCCAGCGCCGCAGCCCGGCCAGCTATGAGTCACCGGTTCTCGTGAAGTAAACAACTTGACATGCGAGCTGAACTAGGTCAATGGGATTTTTTTTAACGGATCTTTTTTTCTATTTTTAGCATGAACATAATGGGTTGAAAATTTCTTGCGCATTCTTGTTTATCTGTTACCACACAACATTTTATGAAATGAAACAGTGTGCAACAACTTTGATGAATATTTGCCTAACATACTTTCTTAAGATTCTACTCACAAGTTATCTTAGCTGGGGTCCCGTGTGGTCAAGTGGTCTAAAGCGCTCTCCGTTTCACCTCTGCGTGGGTTCGAGATTAAAATTCGGCGAATGTGGATATGTGAGAAAGCTTGCCAATCTCTTCTCGTGGGTCAGTGGTTCGTTCCGTGGATTTCCCGGTTTCTTCCTTCGCCATGTATAGCCTATCGTGTGCTGCCAGCACAACAACAATAAATTTTATCTTTTTTAACAACCATAATCAATATTTTATACAAGTACTGCCATTTCATTCCTTGGTTGAAAAATATTCACGTTATAGAGGGTCTTTGTATCTTTTCTTTTTTGTTTGTCTTTATTTTAAAATTTGTTTTTTTTTATTCCTAAACTTAACATATTTGTTTTTACTTTTTAAAATTGTTTCTTTGTTGTTAGTATTGGTTTTAAAGACACTTTAACCCATTACTGGTTATATTAAGCTGAGGAAATATGAGCGAAATGCATTTCCATAGCATACGCAGGCTCCCGACCCAGACTGTCCCGGTCGGGCATCAAAACTGCAACCAAAGGAGTACAAGTATTATACTATCGATTGAACTATCGCAGTTCTCTAAAACGTCCGACATATCTGAAACCGCCAAATGATAAAAAGACAAAACAGAAAAAGGTAAAAAAAATTTTAAGAAACTGAAACTTTAATTATTCTTAAGTCATCCTCGCTAGCCAAAATTCCGATACGTTAGCCTAGTTAGAATTTCGGAATAATGTCTAGCGAAGATGCCCTTAAGTAGGGCGTGGGTACTTTTTCCACATCTACCATATGCAAGAAATTACATGAGAGAGAGAGAGAGAGAGAGAGAGAGAGAGAGAGAGAGAGAGAGAGAGAGAGAGAGAGAGAGAGAGAGAGAGAGAGAATACACGTTCACACTTAACATGATAGATGGCTGGCGATGTACTTAAAAGAGAACGAGATTCAGTACTTCTAAAGCAGCTATAGATGGAGCAGACATTAAATAATCAGCTTTTTTTCATGGGGGGGGGAATATTATAAAATGGTGGGATGAATACGTGTAATCTGCTCGTACAAATTGAACAGTCTCCCTCGGTTTCGACGCCCTAGAGTTTCATTCGACGAATATTTTTTTATGGTATTTAAAAAAGTGTATGTCACATCATTACACATGGACAGTACAAGAATATCTCATCTACCGTGAGCCGAGTTGTAATTCAAGGCTGTATCAATATCTTCCTAGCCCTGTTCTCAAGTTCACTTGAATAAGCACAATTCTGTCCGAAAGCAAACACTGAAAGCTTACTGAGAATGTCTATCTGTCCGAAAGCAAACATTTAAAACTTACTGAGAATGTCTTTCTAGAATAGTGACCCTGTAAATGTACAGTGTAATTGCAGAGTATATTTTTGACTGTAATCAGCCTTTTGTGAATTGTCAATATTATAGATTTTACACGCGATATATGGTAATCGCTGTTCAACAGCCGAATCACATCAATCTTTCTCTTCGTACACACGTGTGCGCGCGCAGTTTCTTTAAGAGAGAGAGAGAGAGAGAGAGAGAGAGAGAGAGAGAGAGAGAGAGAGAGAGAGAACACTTAACGACGGATGATAAAGAATGGGCATGTTTTATACATAAATTTAAATTCAAAATACATAATACAAAGAAAATACGCCATTTTCCAGTACCTTTTAAAGCAGAATAGATTATCGATTCTTGTACGTATATCCTGTTACATTTAATGTCGTACAACAGCAGTAGCAGCAAAAATATACAATATAACAGTAATCTTAAAAGCCCTGAAACATCAAACAATACTTGCTGAAAAGAATCAACCCATTTCGAATTAAAGAAAACTGATCAATCCTAAATTTTGCTCGTGGCGTCTTAATCCTTGCCAAAATCTAACGCATGTTATTGTCCGGCAAAAAACTTCGGAGAATATACTGGACCTTGCTAAACGCTATCGAAATAAGGCGCTGTCAGATCTGAACGTGCAGATGGACGATCATCCCGTGCATCTTGCAGCTCTGTAAGCAGTAATGGACTGGAGTAGCAACTAGCTTTTATTATTCTCAAGTGGGAATGGCACTACACATTTAAAAACATGAAGGGAAACAGACGAACCACAACCTATCCTATGCAAAACTAAATCAGAGATAGATTTTTCACAGAAGGAAATATTAGACGATATAAGCAACCAGGATTATTAGACATTTTTTAAAAATAGTGCACCAGCAGGATAAAATTAGCTAATCATTTTTGATTGCTCATGTGATGACAAATTTGTAAATGTACATAGCACAGTGCAGTCATGTCTTCAAGGACAAAATTCACGCCATATTCACGATTTGTTTTGACAATTTTACATGGATTTTTTTTAAAACCTTCAGCAATATGAAAACTCTTGTTAATTGATAAATTTGTTAATTACCAAAATGCTCTGCGTGCGTGCTTGTGTGTGTGTAAATGATCTATTGGACAGGATACACCATTGTATATGACGTCAGTAATCGAGACTTTACTTAGTAATACCAATCAATGGAATATCAGTTACATTTAGATTACTAGAATTTAAAACGGAATTTTACGTGAATGTCACCGTCATACAATGAACAATTTGTTCACAAATGTTTGCAGCTGATGTATTGTACAATGAAATCGTGTATGCTTACGGCGAATTCACGTGGTACATACAAAATGAAAGTAATCGTGTTGTGCGTGTTCGTCTGGTCTGCACGAGATTCAATGAATGAGCAGTGGTGCACGAGACACTCGTATGTCAAACTTGTTTAATATGAAATTCCTTTGACTGCCCATAAAACTGATCAAGTTTAGACGGTGGTGACATATCTGAAAATGTTCTAAAATAAATTAAATTATAATCAATCGAGTTACTTTAAAGTTGACAAAATTTGTCCCTTTCATTACTCTAGGGCAACTGATTATCTCGATACGAACAGCCAGTGTCCAGAAGTGAAAGATTACATCTGCGATACTTTTTTATATTCTCCTATGAGCATGGACAATTGTTAACTGTTTACCGGTTGTACTGCAATACTTGCCAATGCTTATCGTTTCCCTCCAAATAACATATAAGATTCTACCAACATGAATCCTATGCATTTTTCAGGCTGAACTGGTGCAGTGGCTAAGACCAGCATAATAGTCCCATGCACACGATGCATGTAAATCTAGGTAAGAGACGAAACGAACCTTAATCTTTTGTTGTTAAATACAGCATGTAACACCGTTGTGGTAATTTTTCCAAAGGGCTATTTCAAAAATATTGAATTATAAAGCAAAATTTGAATACCACCTTAAAATTTATTGAAAAATTGTAATGAAGCACGTTCAAAAATAACTTTAAAATTAAGTGCGACCATCATTATCAAAATATTTAACATTTTACGTATATTTTTATGGCCAACTAATAATGGAAAACATATGGACAATAATGACAAAATGATGATTATATCGTAGAAATCCTTTTCTTTTTGCTGCCCGACATTACCAAGTCAGCTTATTACATGTAACATGACAATAGTGCGACTGTAAAGGATGTGTTAAAGAAGCAACAAAATACTTTTCCCCAGAGATGCCTTTTGTTTGAAAAATTAGAAACCAAAACAATAACATTTAAAGAATGTCTTCCAAAATTAAACAACATAAATCATAAGTGAGCACTCTTATCAGTGAAAAATGAAAATACAACAAATTGTGTATATTTCTGTCTGAACATACTAATTTACACGTAAAGGTCATGTGGAAAACTAAAAAGGAGAAATATTTCCGACTTTAAAGAGAAGAGGTGCGCGTTATTTCACCGTGGGAAAGTAAATATACTTTGGATAAGTGAGCATACGAAACTGATGAAGAGAAATTACAAAGATAGAAAAAAAAAATAACTTGCCCGTTAAATACAGTTTTTGCAGCGTGTGGTAGTGGATCTGCTTTGCTGCAGAGCTCTAGCATCACACTTCATATCAACCAATGATTAACAAAACTACTTTTTTTTCTTTCACCAATCGTAAAATGAAACATTGGGTCCATACTTCTGCAATTTTCTGTCTTGGCATCGGTTGCTTTCTTTCGCTCCGAGTGCAAAATCTGGTCAGCCTTGTTCACAAACCTGGCCCTACAGCTGTGTTTCTTACACTGGGTGTTATTATCTGTTTAATGATGTAAATACAAGGGATAGTCTATCTCAATGCCAAGATTAGAATATATTTGTCTCATTCAATAACGTTTCCAATTTTCAAGATACGGGTTTCAAAGACGACGCTATTGCACTCGAAAATAGTTTTCACATTCAGATTAGAAAAACACGAGATCCATGATTTTCAGTAAACTTTTTTTTCATCCCTTATGCAGCGAAACCACAATGTAGTGGGGGTCGGGGTTTAGCGGCATCCATATAAAGAGGTAACGCTGATCGAAACGCGCCAAACCCACCAGGTTGAGAATAATAATAATAAACATTAGCAGACCTAATGGTTTGCTGTTATGTGCGGGCCCTGAAATTACTGTATCGACCAGCTATTAATATATGGACTGTGAAAAAAACGTAAACAAGTTCAACACGTAAACAAGTTACTGTTGTAGAATGCACGATGTATTAACGTCATGAAGGTTATTACTACCTCTAAAAAAATTGAAACAAAACGTGCTCCTATTGATACCGAGAGCCCCCAATGACACCCGGTCTTTTTTTTAAATTAAAGGAAAACTACGAATACTAAAACTGTGATTTCGATAAGATTGGAAAATAGGATCCATAACTTGTTTACACTGGACAGATTACTTCTACAACATGTCCAAATAAAAATACTACAAGCTAAATTAACTTGTATTTTAGGTTTCTGTTCAATTGTGTCAGATAACCTATTGAAAGTGACCCTGCAACAAACTCGGCCCTTACTTTCCACCTTATTCTGATTTGAAACTCAAATTCGGAAGTAAAAGTCTATGGAAAGAGTCTCAAGGATCTAACAGACAGACATAATAGATGTAAAATTGTATATTTTAAAAGTCTAACGACTGATAATATCGAAAACAAAGCTACGTATTTCTGACAAAACTGGTTTCACACCTAGAGAACATACTCGTTCCTTTATTGAAGAAAACGGACGATAAAGTAGTTCAATAATTATAGGATTTGTTCAATTAAATGCAGACCACAAATGACTCCTAAACGAATAAATCTTGTACAAGTTTGGGCAACATTTTTGGGACCCTTTGGTCCATCTTGACCGACCGGCCAGATATTTGCATTGGTAAACCTGCCGACTATTGCATTACAGTAAATGACAAAGTCAGCCGAACCGTATACACGTGTTACGCGTACTTCTGAAAACAAATTAGAAAAAAAAAAATGATGCAGTCGAATTTTAATGACCTGAATCATGGCGCCATATCTTTGAGCTGCAACTGCAACAATGAACTGAAATATTTCTATCTAGTCTTCTTCAATAACATAACGTTTATAACTCATACAAAAACACAAACTTTAAAAAAAAAAATTCGGTTAAGCATTTGTCTGGTGCCTCCCCCCAGTTTATAACTCAAGGTTAAGGGCTTTTCATAAACTACTTATATAAATTCCTTTAAGTGAGCCGCTGAAACTGAAAAATTTGTATCAAACGTGCATACAAAACTACATTCGAATAAAAATAACAAAATGGCTTCAAAATTTGTTGAAAATGACAAAGTGCAGACAAAATGAGATGTACAAGGAGAAAAATAGTTTTATCATAACAAAGTTCGTAGTTCTAAATACACATTTGGTTCATCGTGTCAAACTTGTATTGAAGGAAATATTTACTCACACGAATATGTTGCGGAGATCTTTAGCTCTTATCAAATCCAAAATGGATATGCCAATGAAAGTCAGCCCCCCCTCCACCTGACACATTCAAAGGCACGTTTACAATTCCAAGAATACATAACAGAATGAACTGCTTTCTTGGTCCATGTGATGCTGAAATTGTGACATCCATAATGGCGTTATGGATGCCGGAAACACTGCACAATGTCACTGTCCCGTATCGAACATAATGACTAGAGCTATTATTATGTTCTGAAGAGACGGCTGAGACAAGTTAAGTAAACAATCAGTATGTCACTTTTAAAGTACAGGAATATGTAACAAGTATTCTCTCCAAATGTGTATACAATGCTAGAAAGTTCTACACGTCAATTCCATATAGAACGCTTGACGCTGAACGTTTCCACTAGGGGGCGTATGAAGTGGAAGTCGTAGGCCTTACAGTAGGGGCACGTTATCATGTGACTATACTCGCTGTAATATTGAAGCCCTTGACTCACATCAACGACAGCACGTCGACAGTGTTTGCATGTCAGACGTTTCTGGCAGCATGGCATGGCAGCAAAAATGTCGTACGTGTACATCGACCCCAACTGCAGTGCGCTACCGTCCCATTTGCGTTTACAGGCCGCACATCGTATATCTTTGCCACCTTCCAAGCACGTGACGCATACGGCGTTGATAAACTGCAGACGTCCCTCTGATATCACTTGAACAACGCTGTCGTCGTAGGCTTGCGGCGATAGAAATAATGTGCCGTCAATTAGTGGGTAGCGGTCGAATATGGACAAATCACCCCTGCACAACACGCATTTTAAATTGTTCACTTTGTACGAACTGAGATGCGTCAAGACAAAGATTCGAGTATCGTCATTTCCGTGAGGTCCATCGTCCTCCATCTTGATATGGTACGGATTCTGCTTGTGCTTCGGAAGCAAATTAAAGGCTGAGAGATCATGTCGTCGTTTGAAAAAGGAGCTAGTTGCCATGACGGACTGAGGCAGATCGGGCTGGAAATCAAATTTAGGGCGGGTGGTCAGTCTGATGACGTTGTTCGTTAACGGCGAGAGAGGAACTGGTGATCCTGACGTCACCGATGATGCAGAGTTGGGAGGGCTACTACCTGTGCTACTGTCGCTACTGGTTCTATTTCTTATCAGTACAACGCCATGGTTATCGTTATTATCAACATTATTACCGCCGTTGTTGTCGTGAGTGTTGTTGTTGTTACCATTATTCACGAGCGGGGTTGTAGGTGATCCTTGCTGAGGTTTATTTTCTTGTACAGTGGACCCATTTGCAGTTGTCTTGCCACTTACCGTGGGTTTAGGCTCCGATTTCTTCTTTTTCTTGTTTTTTTTAGCGTTGTCTACTGCTGGTGCAGCCGGTATGTAGTCCAAGTCTTTCCTTATATGACCACGCCCACATCTGCAATCACATGCTTTAAAGGCAAGATCATAACCTTTCTTTGTCCAAAGATTCTGCAACCGTTGTTTTTCGCTCCAACTTCGTGCACGGCCACACGATCTTAAATACGACAATACTGTTTGCTCCCATTCTTCGAAACAAGATTTGTGCATGAAGCTGCCAAGAACGCACTGGTCATTATTGCAGAAGACTTTAACCGAATTTCCCGGGTTTTCCTGGTCGATCATTTCGTCCGGCGTAGAACATCCGGTAGGAACACAACACGGTTTAACCATGGTGTTATTATTTTCCCTTTCACCGATACGATGCATTTCTGTGTTGTTTTCGTTGATGTTATTATTTGTATCTGCTTTTGCATGATGATGACGAGGATTTCGGTTATTTCTGTTGTGAGGCATAATGTAGTAAAGCACGGAATGTACAATTTTTAAAAATATTTTGACTGTCACTATCCTAATACAACACTTTCTTTGCAAGCTCTTCCACTGAATGAAGTAGCCCGGCAAGGCTTGAGCTGTTGATATTTAGAGACCGGTGTTTCCTATGCTTGCCGGTCTGGACCTGATTGGTCGAAATGTAGTTAAGTTCGGCCCTTTCTCTGTTTTTATTGGTTGACTGAAAGACCATGACCCAATAGCTCTGTTTTGATATGTTAATAAGAACTCCATGTACATGTTTACATCGTGTATGAATCTGGGTCATGGTTATGTCGCCAGTCGATAAAGCGTTTCTAATTTTAGATACACGTGAGGTTTTGTAAAGAAACTGCATTTTCCTGTAGGTCTGCATAATGCAATATTGATAAAACCAGAAGCCATAATTTAGCTGAAATTTCGTCATTAATAGTTTTTCTTCTGATGAGAGAGAGAGAGAGAGAGAGAGAGAGAGAGAGAGAGAGAGAGAGAGAGAGAGAGAGAGAGAGATATGCGTGGTATTACTTGCTTACCGTAGTATTTATAATTTAGTAAGGACATTTTTTTTTTCCTTTCCCACTTTACCGGTACTTCGGTATTTTCCGTCAGGAAGGAATGTACCGAGTATTCTTGTTACGAGTTGAATGATAGTAACAAAGTTTTCATTTTCAGGATTCAAAAATGATTTTGTTTACAGAAAGGTTGTCTTTGTCACAGTTTAATTTTGACTGTTACAAATAATTGTTATAATTATATTTAAATAATTACATTTATAATTCACATAATTGACAAGTGTCACGTGTGATTAAGTGGTAGCCAAACAGAATGTTGCACAATTCGGGCCAAATGTAAATTTTGGAAAAGGTTTGTATGAAGAAAGAAAATGTTATCTTTTTTTTATTATTATTTCCTAGCGTATATTAATGAGAATTACTTCATGTATTGCTCTGTAAGTCTGCGAATCATCGTATAATTTTCAGGAGAGCAGATTCTTTTTGAGTTTTAATTTTTCGTCACTCTCAAGTCCACAAGGGTTCATTACAAAGAAAATTGAGTATAACCTGTAACAATATAACACATGGGAAGACATCTGTTCGCATCCCTCGGTAGTTCGATCCATGCTACTTTATCACAATTGCGTCTACTAATTTCCAGCTTCAACCAGACGTAATCAAGTATAGTTAAATTTTCAAAACAACTCGACACACTTTGTTCAGTTTGTGACATTGGAGAAAATGCAAAAATTGTTGCTGATTTTGACGTTTGCAAAAATGATGACCCAGAAGTGCCGTTTGTATTCGGATACTCTTGGATTTCACCACTGACAGAAAGGTAAGATCCGAACAATCTCGTGTTCGCAGTAAATGTCGTTAATAAATTTTTAAACAATATGTATCAGAAGTTAACAATGCACTGTGGAACAATGTAACAAGAAATCAGCACCAAATTTAGCAAAATCGATATCTGCTTTTGCCACCAAAGATAAAACGCATCACAATGTTTATTAACTCAGTTTTCTTTGTACCGAATCCCTGTGCTCAAGTCTACACAATTATTTTCTCATTTGTTGAGGAAGTGTCTTTAATGTTTATCGGCCCTGTATGATAAAAATCTTGACCGGATGTTGACATCCCACTCAAAGTTTCCCCAGCATATTTATCAATAATGTAGCTACTAAATTGCAGGCTTCAGAGTCAACGCTTTTGTTTTAATCAACTAGCCGTCTAATGTCCGGACAAAGTCTTCACAGGATGTCAACAATAGCGTATGCTTAATCATCTCACATTACGGTTTTTAAATTGCAATTTATACAGCTATTAATTAACGTTCACATACGGGTATTAACATGCACATACTTTTGGGAAGGGGGTGGGTTGCAGCGATTTTCTGTTGAGCTTCTTTCTTTGTTTTGTTTTTTTATCTGAAGATAAATATTTTTTTCTTTAAAATAATACATTGGTTTTACTGCGGTGTTGTGTTGCTGTAAATCAGAACAAGATAATTTCTTTTATTAGAACTATTGACAGACGGAAAATTCAAGAAAGAAAAAGTGCTCCAAAGTAATAAATTTGTTGGTGCATAATATAATTGCTATATCTATCGGTACATGTGACTGTAGTGTATTCAGATGTATAACACGGTACACACTTGTTTGTGAAACCCAGCTCTAAATTGTGTGTGTGTGTATGTGTGTGTGTGTGTGTGTGTGTGTGTGTGTGTGTTGCTTTATTTTATACATTCTATTTGGGCTTGTAAGGTATGAATCAGTTTTATGCAGTTCATATTACAATCGCAGTAAAAACTAATTGCAACATGCCGGAGAGAAGACGATGGCGATGGTGCAGCAACGTATTCGGCAATGAATAATTGTCGATGATCAATAATAGCATCAAGGACGCGATGACGATGGGAAAGGAACAGTGAATTCATCAGTGCACCATCAAAACTATTTCAGGTCCAAAGCGACACAAACTAAATATGAGTTATAGGCCTATTGGTTTCCCCCCTCAAAATAAATGTTTCTGCCAATAAATCATCGTTATTTATTATGAGCAGCAGCAGCAACAACCTTCGATTAGCATGCAATTTTATCTTACGCCTGATACACCTAACACAATTTTATTTTACATAGTATTATACCTAGTACAACTAAATTTTACGCCCTTACTATACCTAATCCAATTAAATTTTACACCGAGTTATATCCAATACAATTAAATTTTACGCCCTACTGTATCCAATACAATTAAATTTTACGTCCTACTATATCCAATACAATTAAATGTTACGCCCTACTATATCCAATACAATTAAATTTTACGCCCTACTATATCCAATACAATTAAATTTTACGCCCTACTATACTTAATACATTTTCATTTTAAGCCCTATTTAACTTATTACAATTAAAGATTTTTTAAATACCTTTCTCTCCATGTAAGGGACATACCGTTAAATTTTGGCTGAATGGTGGGGTGGGGTGGGGCTGGGTTTTTTTTTCAAACTGGATATGTTTGGGGTTTTTTTTTTACATAATATGATGGGTATATTTGGTTGTGTTGTATATAAATAAGATTAGGAGTATTTCATTAACCTCTCTGGGGTCGTAGATTCTTTTTTTTTTACACAAAAAATTTCAGCCGCTACTATCCCGAAATTATATAGTTAGTCACAAACGTTCGTTACCATGTCGTATATTATTGCGCATTGATAAATTAATACTTAATTCTGTACGAGGCGTCATAGGGAAAAAAGTTGGTCCAATGAGAAACTAGCAGCTGAAATTTCAACCTCACATGTCAAGAATTCTGAACTGAAGTTTCATTTCATACGTCGAGTTTTTCAGCTTTATCAGTTGAATTACGTAGTGGTTCAAATGTCTATTTCATAATTCGTTTTTTTCTTCTCGATTTTAAGTGTGTGTGTGTGTGTGTGTGTGTGTGTGTGTGTGTGTGTGTGTGTGTGTGTGTGTGTGTGTGTGTGTAGGTTTTCCAAAATTCCAAATTGCCCTGGCTTTCCTTGAAAGGACAGTAAAGCAAGTCTATGTGTCTATTTACTCAGAGTATGCATAATACCCAAAAAACGCAATAAACGTAGTGGTTCAAATGTCTATTTCATAATTCGGTTGTTTGTTTTTTTTCTCGATTTTATCTGTTGAATTTAGGGCGAGAGTAAAGTGTGTGTGTGTGGGGGGGGGTCCCCAAAATTTCAAATTGCCCTGGCTTTCCTCGAAAGGACAATAAAGCAAGTCTATGTGTCTATTTACCCAGAGTATGCATAATACCCAATAAACGTAGTGGTTCAAATGTCTATTTCATAATTCGGATTTTTTTCTCTCGATTTTATCTGTTGAATTTAGGGCGAGAGTAAAGTGTGTGTGTGTGTGTGTGTGTGTGTGTGTGTGTGTGTGTGTGTGTGTGTGTGTGGGTTTTCCAAAATTCCAAATTGCCCTGGCTTTCCTCGAAAGGACAGTAAAGCAAGTCTATGTGTCTATTTACTCAGAGTATGCATAATACCCAAAAAACGCAATAAACGTAGTGGTTCAAATGTCTATTTCATAATTCGGTTGTTTTTTGTTTTTTTTCTCGATTTTATCTGTTGAATTTAGGGCGAGAGTAAAGTGTGTGTGTGGGGGGGTCCCAAAATTTCAAATTGCCCTGGCTTTCCTCGAAAGGACAATAAAGCAAGTCTATGTGTCTATTTACCCAAAGTATGCATAATACCCAATAAACGTAGTGGTTCAAATGTCTATTTCATAATTCGGATTTTTTTTCTCGATTTTATCTGTTGAATTTAGGGCGAGAGTAAAGTGTGTGTGTGTGTGTGTGTGTGTGTGTGTGTGTGTGTGTGTGTGTGTGTGTGTGTGTGTGTAGGTTTTCCAAAATTTCAAATTGCACTGGCTTTCCTCGAAAGGACAATAAACCAAGTCTATGTGTCTATTTACTCAGAGTATGCATAATACCCAATAAAGGCAATCAGGAATAAGACTATATTCAAATTTCAAATGACAGTAACCGCGAGCATGCGCGTGTGTCTACGGGTTTCTTTTAGCTGGAGGTGGTGCCTCCAGACCCACCTCCACCCCACCCCCATCCGGCCCTGGAGTAGGCCGATAAATCAACCCTTCATCCGTGTCGATATTCACGGACGGCTTAGAGGCTGATATCGTCTATTCATTAAAACATGCACAAATCGGAAGCAATTCCTGCCTGCATACATCGGTGTACATTACTGGAATTTCTCGCTGCTGTGGAGCTACCGTAGGCTGAGGTCTCACTGGATAGTTTCGTATTTTGACACCTCACTAATTTTTAAGGTAGAAGGCATGAGCCTGATTATCACAACCCTAGCATTTATAAACTCACACATAAGCTAAATCTGTAATGTGGTTTACATTTACTTTGAGTTAGGCTTGTAAATGGGTTGCCTTGTTGGTGACTGCCTGTCACAGTTAGACCAGCACTGGAGATCAAATGCGTAACTTAGTCTGCAAATGTGCATCCGACTTGGCTTACGTATTTACATGTGTCTGCTTCAGAGGTAAATATCTAAAAATCTACATGGTTGAGGGGTGATGAAAAGTATGTTAATTTGTTCTAGTACTAGTGAACTTTCAAGATCAATAAGGTACATACTGACTCTGTGAGCCTGCTTCTCACAGGAACAGGTTGAAAATAGCTCTTTTCTGTCAAAAATGAATGTAAAAAAGAAGGGTTGGTGGTAGTCTAGGTTCAGTATCAAAACCACCAGTTGCATAAGGAATTAACCTTAATACCTTAGTCAGAATCTTACAAGCATCCTTTCAACAAAAATCATTAGTTAGTTTTTATTTGTATCTTTATTGTAAAATTATGATCATTTTTCTGCAATAGGTCATTGTCGGATGAAAATTTGGCAAAACAACTGTCCGGTGAGACCTGAGGGATTCTTTTGATGATATGAACATTATATTTCGGGAACAACTCCTTTGTTTGGCGACTTGCAAATCCACGTGGAGTACCAAATACATGTAAATATCTAAAGTGTATGCAGGTTTGTTCCGAAAAAAATTGCATGCAGCAAAATTGCACCTTTTAATAAACAGACCCACATATTGTCCATCGTCTATTTCACATGTCGAATTTTTTAGTTTTATATGTTGAATAACAAAACGGTGATTGAAGGTTCCATATAGAGTTTTAAAATTATAGGTTGAATCACAGAACAGTGGTTGAAATTTTAATGTTTTATATCGATAATTCCAGTTTCACATGAATAATTTTGTTTGCGTTGAAAATTTAATTTAATCGATGGAATTTTGAAATTTCATCAGTTAAACTGCGGTAGTTCAAAATTCCACTTTTTATGTGGAGCTTTTACATTCTATCAGCGGTGGCTGAAAGTTGCATTTCCTATCTCGAAGGTTTAGATATGTAATGGAGCAAATTTTTCTGTCGATCTATGTATCAAATATTTAGTTGGACACGCGTACAATTAATTAGATTTATGGGGACTACACCTTTAAATTGCCATAATGCACGGATTGGTACAGTCTCTGTTATGAGTTTAGCGATATTCAATTAAGGCTACGCTTGTTTAAACTGAACAGGATAGAGGCCAACTTCTGATCTGTACAGAAAACTGTCATTTCTGAAAGATATCAGGAATCATATGGGTAATCAATGGTTGTCATTTTCACCTTGTATTCTAGAAAAATAAACTATTGTTAAATTTTACAAGGCTTGTTGCCTTTCACTATTTTCTGTTACTTATTTTAAGAGCATAGACTAGTAACATTAGATCAAAGTGTTCCATGACTGTATTTTGTTACAGCATCATATTAAAGGGATCGAAACACTTTTCTAGTATGCTTGAGACAAACAATTTTTATCTGTCACATGCTTCCTGCAAATAAAAATAGGGTGCCTCAAAAGAACTTCCACCGGGATATAATGAGGTAAATGATCCTCCAGAAAGGGCACATTAAATGGGTATCTCACGACCAAAGGACACTTCATTTTATAAGGAATTACAGGGCGGATCAAGAAATATGGTCATGGGGAGCTTTTAGATTTTAAGCGTTTCAGGGCATAATTTTAGCTCTCCAACAGTTAACAGCACTTGCAATATAAAAAGTTCCAGTTGCTTCGCTCTAACTTTCCTTTGGGGGTGGGGGTGGGTGCTCCGCCTCTCCATTTGCCTCGGAATTAGTTTTGTATTTATTATTATTATTATTATTATTATTATTATTATTATTATTATTATTATTATTATTATTATTATTATTATTATTATTATTATTATTATTATTATTATTAGTTGGAAATACAAAGTGATCATCTATACTATTCTTGGACTGGTTGTTAAAGCTTGTTATTATAGGGTTTAACGCCATTTTTCAGCACAAGATAGGCTATACATGGCGGCCAGTATTATTGGTGGAAGAAGAACCCTGGAAAACCAGGGGAGGAACCACCGACCCACGATAAGCTAGCTACAAGCAGGCTTTCTTACTTACCCACGTTGGCCGAGTCTGAACTCGAACTCACGAAGACGGAGGTGAGAAGGCAGTGATCCGTAACGGTTAGCGCTTTAGACCACTCGGCCACTCTGGGCCCCTTCTTGGACTGGAACATTAATTTGAAATTATAGTGATTTCAGACAGGAACATTTTTAGATTAAATTTTTGTGATATATCAGAATAATAGTATCACCCACCGCTGTGTAATACAACAGATAATGTTGCAAACTCGAAATATAAAATAGTACTTTCAATATCACCAACTTTGCTCGACATGTGGAATTGGACTTCTTGACATATAACCTTGAAATTTCAACTGCAATATCAGTCTGATTAAAATCAGATCTCCAATGTCCTACTTAAAAATCTGAAAGCGACCGCTTAGGGGTCATATTATTGTGACCTTTGAATTAGCTTGTGGAATGCAGCTTCCAGAAATTTGAGAGTGAATCAGATCGTTCGGCATATATTAATGCTCTTCAGCCATTCTGCTCAGTCTCCCAAACGTGAAGGTTTAGGACTTCATGCGATTGGCTGTTAAAATTAGCGATTTTGGTAATAACTTACATCACCAAAACATAACCAACCAGAAAGCGGTCGCTGTAAGGTCTTCTCGTGGGACAGTGGAGAACTCATTTTAATGAGACTGACTGCAGAGTCACGTTTGACCAGCTTTTGTCCGCTACGGCGGCTCATTATTCTAAGACTATTATCGCACGGTGCTGGACGTATATTTATGTCTGGCAGTAGTCAGCTTACACTGAGCTGCCAATATCTGGGTTACTCTGACCTTCGCTCCAAAAACTTAGGTTGAGTAGAATTGAAGCTCCAGTATTTTCTTTTGACCGGGGGCGGGGGGAATCTGCATTAAATTTTTTAAAATTAAATAAATCGAAAAGCCAGGTGGAAAATTCAACAGGATCAAATAATATGCATGGTGAAAAACGAGAACTGACTGTGGAGTCAACACGACTACCTTTATTGTCGAGCCCATCTGATAAGAATCTCTCTCTCTCTCTCTCTCTCTCTCTCTCTCTCTCTCTCTCTCTCTCTCTCTCTCTCTCTCTCTCTCTCTCACACACACACACACACACACACACACTGTGTGCGCGTTTGTGAAAGTGTGTGTGGTCGGACTGTTTCAATGTTACAAATACATTACCTAGAATGCAGCTAGAATACAAAAAATTAAACAAGAAATAAAAGCACACTGCGAAAGAGATCCTCATAGTTTCTTTTCATGGTGTCATATACAATTTTCATCTGAACCTGAATATTTCTTGTTGCAACGTATTTTAAAATGTTACTGCATAAAACTTAGTTAAGAAGTATAATTTTACACAGTTTAGCATAGATTACAAGGATAAACGGGGAGGGGAAATGGTGGATGGCCAAAATCTTATTAAAGGCATATACAATCTCAGGTAAATGAGTATATAAGATATGAAGTAGGTACACAAGTACGTACGTAGACTGGATCTGATGGACAGGTTCTAGCTGGATTTTGTATACTTGATTGCCAGTCCATGCCAACACTAATCTGGAATTGCAATGGTAATTGTGCAAAATGACTACGCACCACGTCTCGTCCGTACGCTTTTTAGTTTTGCTTTTCCTCGTTACATCCATTTCATAGAATTCAAAATCTATATTTTACAGTATAGTCTAAATAACAGATCTGTTCAACGTAAAGTCAACAAATCAGAAAGTTTTAGAAAAGGCCAGAAAAGTTATTAGAATGCCTGCCATTCTGCCTCTTGTTTTTCCCTACGCCCCGTGCATCGGTGATCCGCACGTGTTATAAGTTTAAATATATTTATTTCTTCTGCTGTGTTTATTGCTGTTTGTGTAATTCGTAATAAGAAAGAGATTTCTCTCTCTCTCTCTCTCTCTCTCTCTCTCTCTCTCTCTCTCTCTCTCTCTCTCTCTCTCTCTCTCTCTCTCTCTCTCTCTCTCTCTCTCTCTAACAATTTCTTTTGACTATAGTTTATTAAACAAACTTGTTTCACCTTTTGTGTTTCTATTCTCTCTGCACGTCCTCCTGTCTCTAAATGTTATTCCATAGCTATACAGTATTTTCCACCTATGGCTGTGAGCTACCAGCTTTTCACATTCCTTATGAATAGGCATAAACAAAAATACTTAATCGGCAACAGAGCCGTTTTAAGAAGTTTGGAGGCCCTAGTCGAAAACACTAAACTGCTAACACTTGAATTTTGTTTTTGGGCCGCCGCGACCCCCCCCCCCATCCCTTCGTTGCGCTGGGCCTTAGGCACGTGCCTCGCGTGCCTATGCCTTAAAACGGCACTGATCAGCAACACAATGAAACGACCTCTTGCCCATCAACGAAAGTGTGCGGTTCGAATCCCATCATAGTAGCAATCCTGTTCGACGACCGAGTTGTCTTTGAGCACGGCACTCTTTTGCAGTTGTCTTGGAACAAATTTACCTTCTTGAATGGCTATGTCGTAAAATAACAAACAACTCTGCGAAAATGTCCATTCATCGATCGATTAGTGGCTGTGTTTGGACGATCAAATTTGATCAGCATGAAACGACACGATGGATCAAATTTTACTCAGGCTCGCATCGAACGTTTAATCAAGGTTAATTATATTTAAAAAAAAAAAAACAATCGAAGAAATCGTATCCCAAGCAGCCACGTGTAAAAGCAACGCAGCTGATTTTGGCCCCATGGCTTGCGACAGTAGTAAATATATATGTACAAGGGCAAGTTCAAAGGATATTTTTATTCTTTGAACACATTTCATTCTCAAATGTACATTGATGTGCATGTACACTCAATTGTTTACTGAATCAAATGGTAACACCTGTGTCAATAATAAATTCAAACTTTCATTCTCTTGTCATGTTTTCAAGAATCCAATACTTTGGTAATTCATATGACAGTGGTTATAACGTGCCCTGCGTCACGTCTAATGGACTATATATAAATAGTCACAAACACGAATTTTCTAACATGGAGCAATGGCACATGTCATGTAACAGGGCTGGATCGAGAGGGTCTAAAAAAAGTACACTTACTTAAACTTTCAATCACTTGTCACTTAAACTTTGACCATCGTTTTATTCTCGCGCACGTTCATTGATTGTATCGTGTACATTCAGAGCAGACAAAAACAGAGATTTCCTTTGATGCCATTTTGATTTTGAAGAAAGTCAGGGCTTTTAAAATTTTGGGAATCTCTCTCTCTCTCTCTCTCTCTCTCTCTCTCTCTCTCTCTCTCTCTCTCTCTCTCTCTCTCTCTCTGCCCAACTGATCAAACATACTATACGCATTTGAGGAAAATTCTATACGGGTATATATGGTAAACAATGCCCGCTGAGTGAGATGTTTACAGGTGTATATGGTACTTAAAGCCAGTCTATTGAGATGTTTACTTCGCATTTGTGAATTTCAGTACATACCATTTATTAATGTACTTTTTCATATTACTAGTCCAACTTTCTTGTTTATGTGAATGGATGTGCGCCCTTGGTCTTTTTCTCTCTGACGGGAAAGGATTTTTTTTTAAATTCTATAATGAGGCGCAAAAGTAGTTTCAATTCGCGTTGTTAGTGTCTTTTTATATAGTTATCACACTTTCAGCATAACGCAAAACTTTAAAACAAAATAAAAACTTCAATTTAAAATTGCACACGTTTACATTAACTTTGATTTGTTTATATTTGTGTGTGCGTGTGTGTGTGTGAGAGAGAGAGAGAGAGAGAGAGAGAGAGAGAGAGAGAGAGAGAGAGAGAGAGAGAGAGAGAGAGAGAGAGAGAGAGAGAGAGAGAGAGAGAGAGAGAGATCTTGGTCTTTCAGATAGTTTTTATTTGTTGTTCGGTGTTTTATAACATAACAACAAGTGTGGTTGTAGCAAATGGGTCCGATATGGACTTGGTATTTATTCAGTTGATTTTGCAGGAAGAAATTTTATGGCCTCAAGGAACAATTATAGCATCCACCGAGAATGGTAATGCTAAAAATGATCCAAAGTTTTATGACCGTGGAATTGTACGACCTGGAAGAAAAAACATTATTGCCGCTAACGGATAACATGATATTAAAATTACATCTACTGGCCAGCACATACACTTAGTAACAACTCGACGTTTGGACTGATCAGTACTTAGTTATCTTCTGACCTGCTCTCACACCAATGAAAAGTAATGGCAAATACACAAATAATATACTATCACATAAGGGTAGAATGTAAAGACGGAGACTGAAATAGTAGTGAAAACCCTATGAACAAAAACTAAATAATCCTACTATTCTGCTTTAACTTCCCAATACCCGTTATGTCCAAAAGTACCACCTTCTACTATCCTTAGAATTCACTAATCCTAAAAGTGAAGTAGAAGGAGAGACGAAGGTGGGAAAATGCACACACTTTACGGCTCTATATTCTTATGCTAGTACAAAATAGAGATGTATGTTATATAAAATCGTTAAGAAAAACTATCAGAATGCAAATTATATATGTACATAACAAGTCAAAAAACACTTGTAATTCCAAAGAATAATTTAGGTATAAAACTTATATCAAATATTAACAGAATCACAACTAAAACTGATTTCTGTAAAGACTGATTTCAAAGTTATATTTACTTCAAGCGTATATACAGACTGTGGCCTTACTTGCCTTTCTATTGCTGGAAATTTTGTTCTAATTTTTTCATAATTGCTAAACCCCTGACAAATTTATTGAGTAAGAAAACCAAGTTTAAAATTTACTGAAAAATGTCAGGAGGCTTTTGATCAGTTAAAGTCCATACCTAAGAATGCACCTGTTTGTACAGCTCCAAATTTCAATCATTTGAACTATCTGTTGATGCAAGTGTTGTTGGGGTTGGAGCAATATTGATTCAAGAATATAAAAATGGTGATTATCAGTATGATATTGTTCTAAGATATTGTTCTAAGAAATTAAATAAGCACCAAATAAGTTATTCCACAATCGAGAAGGAAAGTTTGGCTTTGATATTGGCATTACTACGCTTTGAAGTTTACATAAGTTCATCATCTTCTCTGGATATTGTGTTTATTTTGTTTAGTGATCACAATCCTCTGATTTTCATCGACAAGATGAAAAACAAAAAAATCAGAGATTAAGGTGGAGTTTCTTATTACAGGAATATAATGATGACATCAGATGCACTTTTACATTATATAAATATATTATTTCATGTATATTTTGTAACATTCATAAGATTTCTTTATGTTATTTTTATAAACCTCATGTATGGTTGACCTCTGACAAAAAGAAAGTTTCATTATATATTTTTCTTTATGAGGGGAAGTGTTATGCATATTTAATTTAATTCTTTTTTGTTATGTTTAATGTTTTATTCCATTACATGCTATTATAATGTAACATTGTTTGCTCGATTTGACATTGTCCAAAAGTGAAGTTCAGTTCTGTTTGATCTGATTAATTTTTTTTTAAAAAAAAATTGTTTATTTCATGGACTTAAATAAATAATAATATAAACATTGATGTAGTTGCTGACCTTATTCCAAATTCAGTGATAGTTTTGGTAAACAACTTTTTATTATTTTGTTATCTTTCTCAGAAAAAAGACTCATTAAGTTGAGTCTGGGTCATACCTGGACCAAGTGATATTAAGCATATGTCAACAAGTAACAAACTTCTATTTGTTACAAAAGAATAAACTTTTGATCCTCATCCGGGAATCTATTTTGCGTCTTAATTAGTCTTTTAACTGATGTTTTGATAAAGATTTATTCAGTTGGGCTTAAAACACCTGACACGTTAAGTTGTGTTATGTTGCGACCAGTTAGGATTTAATTTTATTTTCTTCAAATTATTCAATTAAAGTGAATATTTTTCCTGGAAATACAAAAGTGCTCTGACAAAATTCTTGGATAAGACACTTGTTAGAATTTATACTGAATTCAAAACTAGAATATTTTCTGTGATTCATCGATGGATAAGACACTTGTTAAAATTTATACTGAATTCAAAACTAGAATATTTTCTGTGATTCATCGAGAGACTCTTGACACATCCGCGCTTCGTAGGATATTGCAGACGTCATCGCCTCCAATTTCTGATTTCATCTGGACTCGAAGTCATTCAGAACTTTTTTATTACTAG
Organism: Potamilus streckersoni; assembly: GCA_016746295.1. Taxonomy (NCBI): domain Eukaryota; kingdom Metazoa; phylum Mollusca; class Bivalvia; order Unionida; family Unionidae; genus Potamilus; species Potamilus streckersoni. Next base: position 849,166 of record JAEAOA010002000.1, read on the forward strand.
GACTTCTATTTTTAATTCTTGGTTTATTTTCTGATTTAATTCGTAAAACAGTAAGTTCTTTTAAATTTTTCACTTTGTATTCTGGGAAACAAATTAGTTGTTAAATTTTGCAAAGCTTGTTATCTTCACTCTTTTATGTCACTTATCTTAAGAGCATAGACTCGTAACAGTTTGCATAGTGTATTTCATAGATCCAAACATATTAGATCAACATGTGTATACGTTACCATCAAACAACTTAGTGATCTTATCTTTTCAAGTTCTTGCTCAAAGTATAGCTTTGTTTTAGGCGCTAATTCGAATAGACGGTGTATTGTTTTGTTTTGTTTTGCTTTATCAAGGAGCTGTGATTGAAAGAGGTTTTCAGTGTCAAAAGTAAAACCCAGTACAGTCAGCCATTATTTGTGCGATGGATCGCTGGTGATTATTTTTCATGTGGTTGAGCCAGGTCTTGCTGTTGCTGTTGTTGTAGGGTTTAACGCTATTTTTTCAGCACAAGATAGGCTTTACATGGCGGCCAGTATAACTGGAGAAGGAAGAAACATGGAAAATCTCGGGACGAACCACCGACCCATGAGAAGCTACAGGTGAACGCTTTAGACCACTCGGCCATTTGGGTCTCCTGTGCCAGATCTTTACATCTATGTTACATGTTTGGCCACCATTCTGCTTGCTTCCACTTGTTCCAGGAATTTACATGTTGAAGTGATAGCAAGGATATGATCTGGTTTTACGTCAATCACGTCAATTACGGTTAAAGCAGCCATAAATCGCGGCTAGTTAAGAAAATACCGAAGCAAACCAAGAACAAAATACACTTGTATAGTTTTGATAATGTCTGTAAGGAAGAACAAAACAATATTCACATGTCAAAGCATTGTTTGTGTTTTATTTCTTTTATTTCTGACAGACGATACCATTGACGTTGTCATACACATTTTGTTTCCATGTGCCAAATCCAAGACAGACAATTTCCTTTGAAAGTCTAGTCGACTAGTAAACTCACAAAAGCAAAGCAAAGCCACGGTAAAATTGTATTCTTCTTGGGTTCATGGTTCTCGACGAGCTTGTGGTATCCAGATTAGTTTATGAGTACGTGGATAACATCCTTTAATGAGCACACGGATAGTGTCACTAAGGATAGTAGAGAGACATGGTCGTGCTGCATCGATCATGTCGTAGGGCAACACTCTAGCCACAAAGCTCGACATAACATTCGACTTCATTGGAACGGAGATGGTCAGCCCATCACGCTGTTTCTGTGCCGACTTTAAATTTCTTAGTGGAAGTCTCTGGTCACATTGATTTTTAATTATCATGGAACACTTTCGCTTTTTATAATGTGTTACAATCGTTGGACCAACCAAAGGAAGGTAGTGTCAGCATGGAGAGCTAAATCTTTAAGTGCAAGGAAAGTTGAATGTTTATAGTACATGCGGATCTTCACATCACACTGTACTTGATCTCATCGTAGCAAATAGACAAGTTATCTTCTAATAGAGATCTGGGAATAGGACATCCAGATTTCCCATGTCCTTTTGAAATCTACTGACAAAATCAAAGTTGCCAGGCAAATACACAGAAAACTCATACTTTTTTGGTTTCTGGTTCACCATGAATTTTGTTATCCAAATTGGAGTTTGAATGCACGAATGAGATCCATAAAGCACAATACTACACTAGACCATTTTCTTGTGGAATTCATTCTGGTCGAAAGTCTCTGGTAACAGTTCTCTTTCTTTTCTGGAAGTTTTTTTTTAATACTGAAAACTGTACCGTATTGTGTTACATAAGTCGCACTTGTATCTCTTAGATAATCTCACACACCGTTTTCAAGGGTCAACATACAATTTGATGATATAATAAACGTTTAGTATTGTGACAGTCCACCATTTAGACACGAAATTTGATTTTTGATTCGTTTTGAAGGCTTTTTTTCAGCACGTCAGATGTTTATCACTTGACTCGAACGATATTTGATGGCTATTTCTTTCATATTGCATTTGATTGTATTTATCCTTCATTGTCTCCCTGTATTTGGCAGCCGCGATATTTGGGTTTCCGGATATTGGTTGGTCCTTACTCATTCATGTGGTTTATAGCATCTATGGCGATAGTACATGCAACTATCAGTGTTAAAGTAAAGGACTCGGTATCTTAAAGGTTCCGAGACAATTTTAAACGATCATTTACGACATAAAGTAAACATCAAGTTTTCCTCGCAATAGTGAGGTAAGAAGGAAGGGTAAAATGTGACAAATGGAAAATCAAGCTCAGTTTCACATTCAAGGATACCGGGAACATGCATTTAAGTTGTTATCCGTGAGATTCCTCAGCTTAGTATAACAATCGTCTAGCACTGATTTATCGCGCAAACTGTGGCGTCAATTTTAAAATTTCAATGTCCACCACATCGTAGTCTTCGACAGTTTGTCAAATAAATACGTATTGATTTGCTTCAGTATTAAAAATTGTAAGCCATTTTTTCATTCTAAATGTTTTAGACATTCTACTCCGAGGCATCACCAAGTAATTAATAGACTCTTTAATTTGTACGTTTTCTACTTTCATGTAAATAAAACAGACTTTATTCATGGTGACTTGTGCAGATTCAGTTCCTTGTTCTGAATATTGTAATAAAATTAAGGTGATGCGCATTTGGTTATAGCGCTCCGTTTAAGCAATTTTTACGTTTGTGTGATTACTTGTTTGATTATTGGAATTCGGTGCAATGGGAAATAATTCTCAGCCTGAAATAATTAGCCAATTACTTGGAGCAAACGTCACGAAGAGGAAGTGTTAGTGAGTTAACATGATGCCATGGTCAATGAGTAGAGAGTTCAGACCCAATCCGCACGAGTGACCCTGGAGTGAAGTGGTACTTAATAAAATCTAGTGGTGTATTTTGTTATTGTGACTGTAGTGGCAGTAATTACGGCAGGAAACCTGTAAATTAAACAACGGAATAAGCGAGAGTAGGACTCGGCAGATACCGTTGATGTCGCCATGGTGGCAAATGTGATGTAGTTTTACTAGTGTGATGTGCCTTGAAACGGTAGATTGACTGGCATTAGTTGGCGTAATTAAAAAACGCATGTGTTCGGGATAGCTGTAGAGTTTTTACGGTGTGAGCTGCTAACGGTACGGATTGTTGATGTAGAGAAACTATGCGGATGTATGGTTGATAGATATTTGGCAAGTTGTGAATAATATGGTCTTGCATTGATTAGAGTAAAATTTAGGTATAGAATGGACAAGTCAGGCTTTCCAACTTAAAACTGAAGTTGTATAGACTTTTTTGGAAATTTAGAGTAAACTTATGACTTCTAGCGGGAATCGCGCCAGGGGTTTGACACCGCTCTGTCAAGCAAAGACCCCTGGCTTGTAAAAATATATTTCCAAAAAATTGTCGTTCGTATTCCGAGAAATTGAAACAAGTGACTGAAGCATATTGATGACTTTTCTTATAGAGATAGAGCTCATAAAACACACTCAATAAAATCAGAAAGAGTACGACAACAACGAAATATATTTTATGGAATCTCGGAACAATTCTGACAATGATGAAATAGAGGTTCCTTCCAAATACAGCTGTGACAAGCGAGATGAGCCACACAAAGATTATGAATTTTAGTTTCTAAAGAAGATTTAAAGTCAATTAAGATAAAATGGATAAGGTGGTTTTATTTCTTACTCTTGTTCTGGTCATTCAATGACTCCTCAAGTACGTTGTGATATATTTAAAAATAACGCCGATGATCCAACTCGACGACTTGGCCACATATCCGAAGTCGTTTCTTTCCTAGACCAAGGTGTAACGTTTGGATATTGGTGCCTACAGGTGGGACAAACTGTCAATAATTTTCAAGCACTTCTATGTTGCTGAAATTCTTTGATGATATTCGTCGAATCATTGTTTGTCCCTCTGGAACACAAAGTCTTAACGTTAACAAGTCACAAGAAACATGTTTCTCCGAACTGTTAAATCCTTGGTAACATCTATCACAAAAATATCGCTTCTAATAAATACTATTATGCTAGTAATAATATTGAAATGCTAATGGTGATGATAAATGGGAATCTTTATTCTGTCTAGAAAATTCAATCCTCTAAAACAAGAGATACATAGGGTGATGGCGTGTTTGATTGTTTGCATTTCAGGAACTTCACACATGGTCTCTTATCATGCTTGAACCAGAGAGATTTCTTCTTCTCTTCAAGGGCTTTCTTGGTTCATTTCTTGGCTCTGTCAGATTGTCTAATATTTGTCCTTATCCGTTCGCATTCCTGTGCATTGAGTTTCTTTGCAAGAGCTAGAGCCATCACGACGGCTAGGGCTTAAACACATCTGATCTTGATTGCAACTAATCCCAACGTAAATTCCACTGGAAAGTTGATCCGCCATTGAAGTTTGTTTACGTCATGATTTCTGTTGGTGTGTGATATGAAGAGCAGCTTTTCCACCGATAATGTCAAACTGATAATTCGATTATTCCATCAATAATGTCAAACTGATCATTCGATTGTTGCATCGGTTATGTCCAACTGACCATTCGATTGTTCCATCGATAATGTCAAACTGATCATTCGATTGTTGCACGTATTGAATTTGTTAATTTTGCAGGCACACTGAAATTGATCCAAGTAGAAAGTTTGAAACGGTTGTGAATGATCGATTCTCTCCAACGATCTTTATCTTTCGTTTTTTGCTGTCATTTCAATTGCTCTAAAAAAAGATTTCAGCAAAAAAGGGTGCTTTCGCTGCCAGGACTTTAGATTTTAATTCTTTAAATTTTACAGAAAATGTTTAAACAGTCGTTCTAAATTTTCTGAAAGTCACTTTGTGAGTACTTCGAATGCGAAAATAATCTTTATTCGCTATGTGGTAAATTGGTGGCGTTTAAAATACACCAACATCTTCCATTACGTTTCGTTGCTAGGGAATGACCTCTCGCGGTGTAATTTACCCATTGTGGATGGATAGAAAGAAGAATGTAGATCTCTGAACAAGTATATTGAAGAAATAACATAACGAACCCTTTCTCAATGAACAAATATAAAATTTAATCAATTCAACAACGTAATTTCAAATGGAGGAAATCAATTTCTTATTACAAAAGAAGAGAGTATACTAACATGTTCTCAATAAAAAAAACAATACAAATTTTCACTTTACTATTCTCAGTGACAGAAATAATTTAGTTTCTTCATAGCTTACGAGAGGTGACCGTGAGATCCACGATGAATGACATCATCACCTATCTTATCTGGACCTCGAATTTTCCGTTCCTTCATGCACTGCCAACCTTTGTCTAGTTGTCTGGACCTGGACTCTTGCCAGTCGAACCTTGAACGATTTGTCGATCGTCTCTAAACTTTTTGCTCAGAATTTGATCTGGTACTTGGAATTGGTACAGTAATTTCCAGGAATTGCCGTTTCTTATTCGTTTTCCACGAACCTCACGTATAGTCTGTCTCCTATCTGAGACGACTATCTGACCTTTTACTCAATAACGAGAACGTACTTTATACGTCCCGGAGTTAGTCTTACTTTCTTCAAGCAAGATTCTAGACTGAAGAATTTTTCCCAAGTAGGACCACTAGTTCCTTACAAGAGTTACACCCTCAAATTTCCATTAACCAATCAGAATCGACTGTATCCTACATTCTCTTACGTAGAATTTTTGTTTGACAAAACAGCTAATCATGCCGCAAATTAACGTTCCTTTGAACAATCAATTATTGACGTGTTTCCCCCTTTAACCGGTTGATTTTTGGGAAGAGTGTTATGCCAAACCCTTGTACCATAACAGGTGACTCAGTAAAGTTTCGTCGAGTGGAACGAATTTCCTTTGACGTTAAGAGATGAAATGAAAATAATCATATAACTGTCTCTAGCCCTTTCTACTTTAATTAAGTTGACTTTGGTATAATTCATTTAATCAATACCTCTAAGAGTTTTCAAAATTTGACACATCTCTGGCTACCGAACTACTTTATTTCTCTGTCGCTCTTGACTTTTTCGGTTTTGGAAATGAGTTAGATGGTGACGAATTAGGTTTAATCATGTCTCCTTCAAAATCGCTTGGGTGAACTTCTGCCAACACTCCTTGGAGAGTGCTGGGAGACACAGCACATAGTCCTCACTTGAGTTCCGGTTTCTTCTTGGAAATGTGTTATCGTTACAGATTTAATTTCACTATATCACCTACATCCATATAAAACACACTTTTCACGACCATATAGTTTAATTACTTGTGTTAAAATTGGAAATCTTTTAATTTTATTTTTTATTATTATATTTTATAATGATGATGATTATTGTTTACGGGATCTGATAATGTTGAAAGAAACATCCTGTTTATTTAGAACGTAAATATGATTCGCGGCTTGTGGAAGTGTTTGTTTTAAATTGTCGACTGAATAAACAATTAACGTAAACGATTGGTTGTGGTCAGGGTCATTTTCTAGCATATGTAATTACTTCATGTACTGCGATTTTTAGAAGAGGAAATAACCACGCGTTCTTCGTGTTTGTGCATGAAGTGACGTCTTAGTTCAGTTTAAAAACACTTAGGTCCCTGTGAAATAGTCAGTCGTATAATATCTCTCTTAGGTGCCGTAGAGTCTTTCATGTACCTTGAGAAGAAGGTATTATATTTATTGTGCTGCAAAGAGTTGTATTTACTTTTCATCTGTAGAGCTCGGGATGTATTTTGTTATAGACGACAGCTATGATAGTTCATCTACTTTCTCAATAATAATAATTTTCCCTAGAGAACTACACAAGTGGTTTAGGAAAAAGATATTCAGTGAAATTTTTTTTCTAAGTTGTAACAGTACAGTGCAAGTGTTGGTTTAACATGAAATTCTGGACATTTGTGTGAAGACTTCATCTGACATCATCATCCTCCATCTTAGAACCAACTTGAGATTCGATTCAAAATTCAAACTAGATTCAGTTAGAACTGTTTTTTTTGATAGGACTTTTATATTTTCATAATTCTATGATAAATGTTTGGATTTTATTCACAAAACATAAGTTCTATTGATATTTTCACCTTTTCACCGTGTTTTCTAGGGAAATAAATTATTTTTGTTAAAACTTTGTTTCGATAGGGTTTTTAGTTATACCCTAGAGTGTTATGGGATTTAATTAATTATTTTTTATACCCGTGTATGGTTTTGGTTATATGAAAATGGGATGGGGTCTTTCCAATATTTATTTAGGTATGGCACCCAGGCTCGATTATGGTGCAGAAGTTAAGTAGGTGAATATGGTTCTGAGCCCCCAGTCAGCAATGCCGACAGTTAAATCCAAAAGTACTAAAGGGTGAAATTAAACAGTTAAATACAAAAGTACAAAGGGGTGGAATTAAATAAAACAATTTAATTAATAATAAAATTTCAACATGCGAGCTTCCCAATCGCTCGACCCTTTTGTGCCTATTTCATCATCTGAATCAGTGTGAGAATTTCGCCCTGTCCTTGGTTCTACTCATCTGTCTCTCTAAATTTCTCCTGCACTCCTCCTTTACTCTTTCGAATTTTCTCTCCACTTCTACGCCTCCTTTGCTCCTTCGAATTTCCTCTCCACCTCCACTTCTTTTTCCGTCGACTTCCACGTCGAACCGTCGACTCCAATCCGTCGACCCTGACTGTACCGACAGTCTTACTTCAGTCTTCTCTCTCAGACTCTCGGGACACTCCTTCTAACTGAAGTTATCCCACCCGGAAAGCTTCCTGTAAAACACAAGGAGGGTGTACTATTTTGCTTGGCACATACACTCACACTACCCAGATAACCTATCATCAGATAAGGCTATCAAATTTCATGGGTCACGCATCCATTCCCACCGAAATACTCATACATTCATGGAGGGTAAACACAATGTAAAATCATAACATAATAACACATCATAAAGCACGATATCAATTACTCGTATACAGGCAACGATAATAGATTCACATCAGTACATAATAACCAACACATCTATTTTGCATCACAAATCATACAAATATATAAATATGCAACTATCTATGCTCTGAACATATTCAAACATACATTCATAATCTTGCTTACATCAATCATTTCCTAACTCAATACAAATCTCAAATAAGTACACAAATGAAACTCTACAAAGTAATTCTTCATTCTAACAATACTATTAGTAATTGCGTAAACATAATATTAGTACTTACAGTTACGGCGTTGCAATGTGTGAGTCAAAAATTAAACGAATATCTACCTTCTTGAAGCTTTCTTTTTGTTCGCAATCTTTTCCCTGCGATTCGCGCCAAATTTACGAGTGCGTATCTACGAGTAGCCTTAATCGTTCAATCACCTAGTAATCTGCCTCGGTCTACTAAATAATTCTGGGATGGAGTCAGTTTGATATCCTCGAAACTTAGAGTATGCTCACCCACTAGCTTAATTCTGATTGGATGCGGTGGACTAACCATTCCCAAGTTGTAAGTCAGCGGAACTGTCAATATAAGTTGCCCATTATTTTATTACGGATGGCTCTTTTGATGTCCTACTAAAAGATTAGCACCCAGGTGTAATTTACTATGCCCTGTTCTGCACAAAGAACCTTTTTGGCGACCACGTCTGTCTTGGCTTCTTGCTCGCGGCGTTTGTCTACAGATCAAACACCGTATTAGTGTCAGCTGGATAAACATCCGTCCAACTAGGTAGACCGTGACAAACTTACAAAGCTTGTTGTCTTCACTCTTTTCTTCTGTTACTTTAAACAAGCGGAAACGTATCATTCAGTTTCAACTAAAGAGGAAAACTCCACAAGATCACACTTCTAGTCAGAAATTTACAAAGTCAATTAAAAATATGCCTACTTCTGACTTCTCCTCCTGAGATAAAAGTGAAGACACCTGTTATGGAAGCCAGGAAAATAACAGAGTTATAGAATGTTCACAACGTCAAAGAAAACGAGTATAAAAAAACAGGAGAAATCAAACCCAGAGATAAATGTAAAGATGGTGTTATCATTGTTATGGTGAAAGCTCATTGAATAGATATTGTATATGGTGCAGTTCACTGAGTGGATGTGATACTTAGTGATTGAATGTGGTACACTGATTAGATATGGTACACTGATTGGATGTGATACACTGATTGGATGTGTTACTCTGATTGGATGCGATACACTGGATGTGTTACACCGATTAGATGTGATACACTGGATGCGATATACAGGCTGTGTTACACTGATTGGATGTGGTACACGGATTAGATATGGTACACTGATTCTATGTGATACACTGACTGGATCTGATACACTGATTAGATGTGGTACATGTTGAATATTGAGACTCACTGATGCGTGTTTGTTAACTTCAGGACAAAAAAGTCTACATTTGGCTCTGTGTGCAAAATTTCTTAATCGATCCTATGCTGTTTCTATGGAGTGTCATTTATATGATGTAATCAGATTATTTGTTGTTGGTTGCTAAGTGTATACTTTCTTTGTATGAACCTTTTGTTCTTACTAGCTTTGGTGGTGGCACGATCCATCCACATGTTGATGCTTGTTTTGGTGTGGCTCAGTATATATGATATATATGGACATAGACTGTCTGTTTGCATGCCTTTGCATTAGTATATTTTACTTCAAATGATCCAGTATATACCATCAATTATTCAGAAAAATTTAAATCCGTACAGTGGAAACTGGATAGAGATGTAATCGCTACTGAACTGATATATACTATTTGTACAATATAATTTCCAGCAACTTGACCAATACTGCATCGTAGACAATAATATCACAATACTGAATTTAGCAACGGGTCTGTGACACTGGCCAAATCGATATCATAAATCACAATATCACAGAATTTAGCGATGGGTCCATGAGCCTGTCCAAACTGATTTTAATTTAGAGATGGGACTATGACACGTGCCAAACTAACATAAATTTTGCGATGGTTTTCTAGCGCTGGCCAAAGTGACATCAATTCAGATATGGATCTATAGCACTGTACCAACTGACATCAATTTAGCGATGGGTCTATGACCCTGGCCAAACAGACATCAGTTTAGCGATGGGTCTATGACCCTGGCCAAACAGACATCAGTTTAGCGATGGGTCTATGACCCTGGCCAAACTGACATCAATTTAGCGATGGGTCTATGACCCTGGCCAAATAGATATCAGTTTAGCGATGGGTCTATGACCCTGGCCAAACTGACATCAATTTAGCGATGGGTCTATGACCCTGGCCAAACAGACATCAGTTTAGCGATGGGTCTATGACCCTGGCCAAACTGACATCAATTTAGCGATGGGTCTATGACCCTGGCCAAATAGACATCAGTTTAGCGATGGGTCTATGACCCTGGCCAAACTGACATCAATTTAGCGATGGGTCTATGACCCTGGCCAAAAAGATATCAGTTTAGCGATGGGTCTATGACCCTGGCCAAACTGACATCAATTTAACGATGGGTCTATGACCCTGGCCAAACAGACATCAATTTAGCGATGGGTCTATGACCCTGACCAAACAGACATCAATTTAGCGATGGGTCTATGACCCTGGCCAAACTGACATCAATTTAGCGATGGGACTATGACACTTGTCAAAACTGACATCAGTTTTGCGATGGTTCTCTAGCGCTGGCCAAACTGACATAAATTCAGATATGGGTCTATAGCACTGGGCAAACTGACATTAATTTAGCAATGGGTCTATGGCACCGACATCATAAATCACAATACAACGTAAGAGGTGAACTTCTGCCACTCTAAATATATCATGGAATTTAGATCTTGCATAAATTAGAAGAAAAAATTATTTCCGATACTTTTGTAAATTATACATTAACAAAGTAATTTATTTTTTAACAGGCACGCTTAGAAATGTGCAGTTAAAATCACCCAATTGATTAAAACATGAATGAAAGGAGAAACGGGTTTGGTTTCTTTGCAATAGAAAACTAAAATCGCAGGCAAATTTTGAAACTCATGAAATAATTTTATTCAAATTAATTATTTCGTGGCTGAGCAAATCCAATAACCCGACCTCCCGGAATTATTTTCAAAATTATCAAGTAAAACTTTCCAAGTTGCTAGATCATTATATTTTTCTGCCTTTTTTAATAACTCAAGCAACTGCTTATTTTCATGTTATAATCACTTTATCTAACTTTATCTAACTAATAATATCCCCATGGCACTGAACGCTTGAGTCTACCCCTCTCCATGTATATATTTTAATCGTGTATCACGGAGATCATTGATACTTGTTACATATGTGTATTTATTCTCATAATATATCACTGAGATCATTGATACTTGTTACATATGTGTATTTATTTTCATCGAGATCGGGTCCAAAACACACCTCACCCCTTACCCAGAAGTTGACAAAAATCAGGACAATATTTTTTTTTAAAAAATAGCGTTATGTTTTCATTGTCTGTGTGCCAGTGCATTAAATGTTAAAGTTACTTGGCAATAATTAAGAAAGGGTAGACCTTAAGCATTACGAAATTATTTAGAAAGTTGCATTTACTTATTTTTTAATGAAACCAGTAGGGTATAAAATGTCACTGTCTTCTGGATATGCAGACACTTTTCGGTTACTTCGTCTATGTAAGTTTGTTTTCATTGGTAATGCACAAAAAGGAGCCTGTCAACCTTTGATGAAGCGTAGCAGGATTTACTTTCACGTCCGACATTGTGTTTGAAGCCAAACGATTGCGCTCATTAAGGAGCTGCCTCTGGTCCTATTTAAAGGATCAAATGTCTTATGATCACTTTAAAAGTAGCAAGGTCATTTTTATTATGTGGATACAATGAATTTAATAAAATATTTTCACAAAGACGTAATAAAAGATTATTCAAAGGAGGAAAAATTATGTGGAAACGGAAGGGGTAAAACATACAACTACCACTAACCATGAAATAATTATTTCTCCAAAAAGCCAACCTGAGGCAACAAAAACAAAAAATGCAAATAAAAGACAATACTAAGAGACAGAGAAAGTTTCAGCCGCATGGGGTTGATAGTTATCCTTAGCTTGAATTCTTTGATTCCGAAGGATATGTGTTTTGCAGTTATTGCAAACAATAATCCAAGCTGGCACAGGCTGAATATTTAATGCATTTGTAAATGTTTCTGATATATAATTAGAATTGAACCAATCAAGTCTCATGACAGTTCTGGGCCTCACAAAGTTTGTGAAACAAGGTAAATGCATGGCACTAGTCAGCATGCAGAGAAAATCCTGCAGTTGGAGTTGCTGACATTCCATCAGGAAAGATCCTTTCAAAACTAATAGAGATTGATATGAAACAAATGAGAGGTTTCTTTATCAGTCTACAGCCAAGCCAGTTTTGGAAACCCATTTTCTGGTATGGAAATGCTGTGTACGCTAAAGGAGACGCACTGTGTTGAACTTTGTGCACATATTAAGAATATAGTCAGGGTACGAGACTTTGTTGAATTAATTGAACTTATTAAGTCTTTAGAATGATGTTAAGAAAAGTCTGAATTCCAGTAAAATCCTTTCCATTTTTGCTGACAGAATCACCGAAATTACTGTATCATAGCAAGAAATAGTGCATTTAAGATACACTCAAAAATGGAAAACTGAAAACTTCTTAAGTAACAAAAAATAAGTAAGATCAACCTAGGCTTTAAAAAATTAAATTAATTTTCTTTGAAAACAAATAAATATGTTGTAATTATTTCCTTCGTTCTTTATAAGGATTAAATTGCATTGTTGGCATCTTAGGGGTGGGGGTGCTGTGACTGAGAGAGACTTACTGGTTGGTCGGTTGATTATTCAGGGTGGGGGTGGCATGGAAAACACGCCTGATTGGAACATGCATTTCTTTGTAAGCCTATATAATCATCCTTCTGTTTTCCTTTTCAATTTCTTTTTCCTTTGTCTTTAATTTGTTGTCATTTATATCGATAATCATATCAGTCAGTAAGTAGTACGTGCGAATGTTTCTTGTACTCTATTTATTATTCATTAAAGTTCACAAGTTCCTCATTATAGTTGGATTATCGAAAACGGTACCTGTTTAATTACACGTCCACACCGTGAAAATATGATTTCATCATATGTCGAAGCTTGAACGATCTCAAAAGTAAACTAGGTGCCTGTACTCTTGCGTCATGCCACAATAAACAGGCTGGTGTGTACGTGATTCGGAGCATGCACCAAGGTATACATTCATTTTTCCATATATCGCTCTGCAGAGATCTGATAAATGTCAGGACTAATTATACTTCTTCTCTTCGTATCTGATGCTAGAATTGTCACAGACGTGTGTGTGTGTGTGTGTGTGTGTGTGTGTGTGTGTGTGTGTGTGTGTGTGTGTGTGTTGTTAGGAGACCCGGCTTTAACATATATTATATTAGTGACTTACAATTTATAGAATTGGGGCAGGGGCATGACACTTTAAAAAACAGTTATATCTATCAAAAGCTGGAACAAACACTTTGCTCATATTTATAACAGTATTATGCCATATCATGTCCATTATATATTTGAAAGAAGAAAATCACTATCTTGGGATATAGGAAAATAAAATATAACTATATAGTCAGTATCCGAATGTTATTGTACCTGGTGACTTTATTGCAGTGTACCTTACATGACTTTGTAGTAAAGTAAAATATAGATTATAGGACAGAAATAAATAATCCAAGCTCTAATAGAGAAAATGTAATTAACAAGGCTAATGAATTCTTGTTGAACTTCACAGTCAAATGTTGAAGTCTGAAATGGATGTTGTGCTGGATTCATCGAGAAGCTTCGTTTCTTATCGATCGATGGGCTGTACATTAGTTGATTGATTATTTTGCTGTTTGCTGTCCGAAGTAACATATATAATGAGACAGTGGTGTTCAATGTATTCCAACCAATGATATTTCCTTTTTTCATTGTATTCTAGCCAATGATACTGGGATTTTCAATGAATGTAAACCTAAGATACTGCGGGTATTTTTTTTTTAAAAAAAAGAAATGTATATCATCCTATGAAAACGGCGTTTTTCATTGTATTCCAACCAAACGATTTGTCAGATCATGCTACTAAATGGATAGGTTTATAACTATTATTGTCATGGCTAAAGGTCCACAGTCAGCATTACTATGTAAAATCCAGTCAGCATTTCTATGTAAAATCCACAGTTATCATTACTATGTAAAATCCAGTCAGCAATACTATATAAAATCCAGTCATCATTACTATGTAAAATCCAGTCAGCATCACTATATAAAATCCACTGTCATCATTACTATGTAAAATCCAGTCATCATTACTATGTAAAATCAAGTCATCATTACTATGTAAGATCCACAGCCAACATTACTATATAAAGTTCCACAGTCATCATTACTATGCAAAATCCAGTCATCATTACTATGTAAAATCCACAGTCATCATTACTATGTAAAATCCACAGTCATCACTACTATGTAAAATCCACAGTCATCATTACTATGCAAAATCCAGTCATCATTACTATGTAGAATCAACAGACAATATTACTATGTAAAATTCTACATTCAGCATTACTATGTAAAGTTCCACAGTCAATATCACTATGTAAAGTCCACAGTCAGCATTACTATGTAAAGTTCCACAGTCATCATTACTATGTAAAATCCAGTCATCATTACTATGCAAAAATCCAGTCATCATTACTATGTAAGATCCACAGCCAACATTACTATATAAAAATCCACAGTCATCATTACTATGTAAAATCCAGTCATCATTACTATGCAAAATCCAGTCATCATTACTATGTAAGATCCACAGCCAACATTACTATATAAAGTTCCACAGTCATCATTACTATGCAAAATCCAGTCATCATAATTATGCAAAATCCAGTCATCATTACTATGTAAAATCCACAGAAAATATTACTATGTAAAGTTCCACAGTCATCATTACTATATAAAAATCCACAGTCATCATTACTATGTAAAATCCAGTCATCATTACTATGTAAAGTTCCACAGTCAGCATTGCTATGTAAAATCCAGTCATCAATACTATGCAAAATCCAGTCATCATTACTATGTAAAGTTCTACAGTCATCATTACTATGCAAAATCCAGTCATCATTACTATGCAAAATCCAGTCATCATTACTATGCAAAGTTCTACAATCATCATTACTACGATGTGATTTTCGAAAATGATGGTGAACTGGTGAATGATATGACTGAAATTGATGCGATATATTCTTGGAAAAGTTAAAATAATCTTGGCAAAAAATAAATAAGCACCATTCAATTCCTGAATGTGCTCCGTGTGTTTTTAGGATCTGTATAACATAAACTATGAAAACATTTGTCTAACAGACCCAGAACAAATCATTATAACAACAGTCAGTTGAATCGCTCATTTAACTCATAAAATGTGAAAGCGTTGAACCGCAAAGCTATAGCAGTAAATGCCGAAGATGTCCCGATTGTCACTGTCTTCTACCGCCACCGCATTGTTCCATCATAACAAAAGGAGTACATAATCTAGTTCTTGATTAAGAAGAATTCTGAGGTTTCATTCTCAACTTCACTGAAAAGTTCTAGGGTGTACTGACTGTATATAGTGTTACGACCCTATGGTCTTAAACTAAGTAACAGAAGAGAGCAGAAAACAACAAGTTTTGCAAAATTCAAGAAATAATTTATTTTCCTAAAATACAAAGTGGAAATTTTAAAAAAAGCGTATAGTCATACAAGTTTTATCACATGTCCAGATGTATGAAGTTCCAAATGAATTCCAGTGGTATTCCAAATAAATGTCATTATTGAATTTATTGATGTGCCTGGAGTCTCTAACGTGAAAAATGTGTCAATAGCCTGGAGTGTGATGATGTACTAAGCTTTTGATGTTTCATGGCAATATAATCCAAAATTGTCCTTGTTTTAATTCACTATAATTCCAAATTAAAGTTTTAGTCCAAAAATATTATCGAGCACGTTTTAATTCCAGCGAATAATAAATTTAATACATTAATCCACCCAAACTAAAACCTAAACACAGCAATAAGACTGATTCTGCTTTAGATGTTAAAGCAAGAATGAGTAATTTTTCAAGTAAACAACATTATATAAACAGCAAAGACACAATAATATAGATATAATATAGGTCAATGTCGTGTATAAACCATTCAAAAGTTGTCAGCAAATTTAGGAATTTCTAAGTGAAAAACTTAATGTCCTAGACTCAGATGCCAGTACAAATGTTTATCATCAATAATGACCTGAATATTTAATCCACACTCATAGATAAATATTATATATGTATCATGCTGTTTACAAAATAAATGTTACTGGTTAAGTGCATTATGACTTTGAGACAAAGAAATGTACAACATACAGATGTACATAAGACATAATCAGTACAAATATAATGCAAATTAAATATACATAACTTTGAATTAATTCCAAAATTTCTTGGTTATGAATTTTAATACTTGTCCTAGTAAACGGTTCACATTACTATGCATTAACATATGTCAAATTATTTATAAATTAATTAATACTGTTACCAATATAAGCGGGATTTAAAAAGGGTTTCAAAACTAAACTATGAAATTACCTTTTACATATTTGAGGGGTCTTGAAATAAGCAATATGCGAGTGAAGTGGTATATGTACGTATAAATCGACGAAATATTAGCACCTGTATTCTTCGTCTTACAGGTAAAATTCTGAACTTCATCAAGTCTGTCTGTACATGACTTTATATCAATACCACTTGAGGTTTTAATATATTAACTACAATAACGAGGCCAAATTGAGCTTTTGAAATATGTTATATACTGAAATAATGTTAATTCTCGAGGAAAGGGTAAAATAAACTTCAAGCATTTGGTTAGGCCCTTCATCTCCTGTGGTCAGCCTTAGTTTGGTTAGTCCATCCATCTCCTGTCGTCAGCCGAAGTTAAAGTGGCATTTAGTCGAAGAAGTAAATATGCTTAGTAAACAAAGAAAAAACTTGCTCGGGAAAATTCGTAGTGTCATATGCTGTTAAAAGCAAATTATAATTTGTCCTAGCATCACTCACGTTTCTGTGTACAGCTGGGGATTTATCATAAAATCTGCCCCATAACATTTTCTACGTTATATAATTTCACCAATCTGTCACAACTTGTCATGAAATTTGTCCAATACAGTTTTCTGTGTTCGATTCTTTCACCAGTCTGTCACAGCTTGTCATAACATTCTGTCCAATACAATGTTTTGTATTCGATCTTTTCAGCAATCAATCACAGCTTGTCATAAAATCTGTTCCATACCATCTTTTGCGTTAAATACGTTGGTCATTCATTTAAAACTTGCTATAAAATTTATTGCTAGCAAGAATTCGAGCCAAATTCTAACTTCAAAACATTTCAATGAAGTAGTCGTTCTGTATTCCATGTCGATTGGTCACAGATTGCCATAGTGGATGTGACAAATCTTTCTTTTGGTTTATACACGTGGCAAATATCTGTATGTAAGTGTCCCTCCAGATAAGTTACCGAAAATTAATGGAAAAAAAAACCATGTCAAACACTGACATGAAGTGTTGAAAACACGAATCTTTCTGTAAAATTTGACATTGCATTATTTTTCATGTGTAAATTCAAGTTATGTTTAACATACTTTACGTGACGCTATTCCAAATCTGTCTGCAAATTTTTGCACGACTTACTTTTAAAATAGTGTGTGAGGTAGAGTCCTTTTTAATCCCAATTACCTGGCAGTGATTTATGTACAAGGTAATTTAAATGTTAAAGTAAAACGAAATGTAAAAAGACGATGTTTGCTGTTTCACATGTGCTGAAAAGGTCCTTACTCTTGACGGATAATGTTTTGAAAACTGCGATAGCTTGCCTTTTCCGGTTAAATATCCTAGTAACGTATTACCATGGAGTGGGGGTGGGTGGGAGTCACATGTTCTTGAAATATGTACGTCCTTTACTGGTGTAGTGTTTATTAAATATGTCAGATAAGCCCTTTGTCTTTACACTTTGTTATACTGTGGACCTATGCTTGTCAGATTGTTCTCTTGCATGTTTATTCCCTTAGCCTTTGCATTGTGGGTTATTTCTAACAAGTACTTTCCGCGGACAGATGAGCGCGTCTTAACCTTGACCACTAGCAGTTACATCAGATAGAGAGAAACCATACCATATCACCAACCTTAGAGAAACATTATAGTTAACCACGAAGTAGACAACGAGGCACATATCTTGACGTATACGTGTCCGGCTGCATGGCTAGCACTGTTCTTCAGACGACCTTCACCTTTTTGTTATTGACGATTAAAATCACATTGAGACACTAATTTGATGGAAAAAGAAAGTCATTTTATCAGATATTTTCATCTCATTTATCTCCAGTTAAAGGAAAAAAATATTCAGGCGTCAGGATCATTTTCGTCAAGCATACATACATACCTATATATATATATATATATATATATATATATATATATATATATATATATATATATATATATATATATATATATATATATATATATATATATATATATAACACATAACTATTTCGGATCATTTTGTATATTGTGTTCCCATTTGTTCACTCAAATATGGGTTGCTGTAGATCACGTACGATGTGCATGTATTCAATACAAATAAAACTAAGTGTTCTCACCCGTTGTGGCATGGGTTAGCTTGCTGAACTCGAGATAGAAATGGTTTGCTCGAATCCTACGATGGAATCAGCTTAAGTTGATCACAATGGTTTGTTCTGGGGCAAGGCACTTTACTCCTAAATTGTTGGCACTATATATCCTATATGTGGTCCTGTGCTACGCAACATCAACCCCAAACAACACTCCTGCCATCATGAATAACTCTAATAAATAACGGTGATATTTTTGCACAAGGAGGTGGACAGGTGGTATTGGTGTCATTGAATTACATCTTAGCAAAGTTAGGTTAAAGTTGAGAAAAACATTGAGTGAACTAATCAAATTATAGTACAGCTTGACTATGTCATTGTCAAGGTATATGCTCTTACTTATGTCAGGGTCTAGACTCTTAGTTATGTCAAGGTCTGTTTTCTTACTCACTATCAAGGTCTTTACTATTACTCATATCAAGGCCTGTATTCTTACTATCAAGGTCTATACTCTTACTCGTATCAAGGCCTGTATTCTTACTATCAAGGTCTATACTCTTACTCGTATCAAGGCCTGTATTCTTACTATTAAGGTCTATATTCTTGCTCATATCAAGGCCTGTATTCTTACTATCAAGGTCTATATTCTTACTCATATCAAGGCCTGTATTCTTACTATCAAGGTTTATATTCTTACTCGTATCAAGGCCTGTATTCTTACTCACTATCAAAGTCTATATTCTTACTCATATGAAGGCCTGTATTCTTACTATCAAGGTCTATACTCTTACTCATATCAAGGCTTGTATTGTTACTCACTATCAAAGTCTATACTCTTACTCATATGAAGGCCTGTATTCTTACTATCAAGGTCTATATTTTTACTCGTATTAAGGCCTGTATTTGTACTATCAAGGTCTATACTCTTACTCATATGAAGGCCTGTATTCTAACTATCAAGGTCTATATTTTTACTCGTATTAAGGCCTGTATTTGTACTATCAAGGTCTATACTCTTACTCATATGAAGGCCTGTATTCTTACTATCAAGGTCTATATTTTTACTCGTATTAAGGCCTGTATTCTTACTATCAAGGTCCATACTCTTACTCATATGAAGGCCTGTATTCTTACTATCAAGGTCTATTCTCTTATTCATATCAAGGCCTGCATATATTCTTACTTATATCAAAGTCTATTCTCCTACCCACTATTAAAACTCATTCCAAGGTATATACTCTTGCTCATTATCATGGTCTATGCTCTTACTCATTATCAAGGTTTATGTTTTTCATATCAAGGTCTATACTCTTACTCATATCATGGTCTGTTTTCTTACTCACTATCAAGGTCTATACGCTTACTCATTATCAATGTCTATACTCTTGCTCACTGTCAAGGTCTATAATCTAGCTCATTGTCAAGGTCTATAATCTTACTCATTATCAAGGTCTATACTCTTACTCATATCATGGTCTGTTTTCTTACTCACTATCAAGTTCTATACACTTACTCATATCAAGGCCCGTATTCTTACTCATTATCAAGGTCTCTATACTCTTACTCATATTAAGGTCTGTTTTCTTACTCACTATCAAGGTCTATACTCTTGCTCACTGTCAAGGTCTATAATCTAGCTCATTGTCAAGGTCTATAATCTTACTCATTATCAAGGTCTATACTCTTTACTCATATTAGGGTCTATACTCATACTCATTATCAAGGTATATACTCTTTACTAATTATTAGCGTCTATTTGTCAAGGTCTATACTCTTACTCATTTTCAATGTTTATACTCTTATTGTCAAAGTCTATACCATTACTCATATCAAGGTCTATAATCTTAATCATATTTGAGCTCTTTACTCTAACTCATTATTGAGGTATATACTATTACTAGTTATTGAAGCCTATTTCTTACTTTGTATGCAAGAATCGGGGCAAAATCGTTTTCCTGAACAAATGAAAGCAAATAAACGTGGATACCAGTCTGTGATCACGGCATGCTCTCCTGCACGAATTCTTGCAATCAGCCAGTTCTTTTAAGAAAATGTTAGTTGTTTCCGTACGTAATGAAAACTAGGACACCCATAGCAGTTATATATGTAGCTGGTTAGTCTATGGTAATGAATAAGTAAATACAGTTAAAATATAGGAGTTGTCTCGCACAATATATTTACAATATGTCAGTATTATGTACGTTATGTTGAAGTTTGAAATCTCAGATAACTGATTGCTCCAGTTATATGTCCTATCAACTGTATCAACATTTTTGCCTATCTTCTATTAAAATATTTCTGTCTTATTTATTTGTTTGCTTCTAATAAATACTTTACACGTGTCGATTTTTTAAATTTCATTTTATCTTGATTATTTACTTGAAAGATTATTTGATCGTGCGTTGATTTTTCACTAGCAATGTTCGTATTTCTAACATAAACTTTCAGGGTCCAGTAAACACAAGTCGTGCCCATTTCGACCACTATTAATATAATCATAAATTTTGAGGGGTCACTAATATCGCCAACAGCAGAGAAAAGTACGTAACAATCAAGAAGTGATGGCGCGTACGTGTCAAAAGGCAGGTTTAGTGTCGGTCTTCAGCGACCTTCACCTTCCTGAATAGTGCATTGACACTTCAGATTAGCAAAACAAATGGTCTAACAAGAAAAGAAAGAAATCTACTTAGATACCAGTGATGTCCTTTATTTGCATTTGGAGGAAAAATATTTCCTACAAATGCCGGGAATTTTACTTTTGTACGTGTCAAATACAATGTTACTACCAAGGGTTCTGCTGTAAACAATCCCATAAAACAGCAAGACGAGGTAGACTGTAAACAAGCAAAGATAACGATGACTGTTTTTCTATTCTTATCATGCAGACAGTATTTCCAGAGCCGTTTTAAGAAATTTGGGGGCCCTAGGCACAAACACTAAACTACTAAAACAACGGACACCGAAATTTTTATTTAGGCCTTAAAATGGCATTATTTCCGTTTGTATCGTTTTTGTAAGAGAGACCATTTTCTATTCTAACCACACAGACATTACTCCTGTTTGTAATCGTTTTTGTAAGATAGATTTACCACCCCGATATGACTGACTCAAAAACACGTACAATGTAAACAAGTCAAACTAAATGTGTATTCGCACCCATTCCGTGAAAGTTAATCATTCTAGTAGCGGTAAACCTTTCGCACTTTGGCGGGGTGGCATTGTTATATTTGAATGTGATTAGGTGAAGTGATTATGATTTTTAACGTAGCTTTAACAAGTTTTCAGTCATATCGCTACGATGTCTGCAGTGTGGCAGTTTATAGGGATGTCTAGCATTGGGGCATCATGCCGCAAACATGTAACATGATGTCCCACCCAGTCACATTATCCTAAAACCAGGCCAACCAGTCCTAACACTAACCTCTTAATGCTGAGCGCCAAGCGAGGTAATTGTTAGTATCATCTTTGGTATGACTCGACCGGGGATCGAACCCACGATCACTCGCATCCAAGACGGACGCTCTAACCCCTAGGCCACCGCAATGGTTTATTATATTTGAATAACAGAGAACGGAAAGAAGAACAAAGAGTAAATGAATAAAAAATAGGGGTTTTGCACATCAAGTTAAATCCAGGTCTGTACATTTTACTGTATTCATGATTTAAGCAGGAACAATTATATTGAAAATTGGAATAACACACACCCACACATACACCCCCACCCACACAAATATACATCCACCCACACATAAATACACCCCCCACACACAAACACACCCACCCACACACTTGGCTTAGGTATAAGATAGTGTGATGTGTCGAATTTTGAAAACTCTTAGAAGCTTTGTTTAAAGGAATTGTATCAAAGTCAACTTAATTAAAGTAGAAAGGGCTAGAGATAGATGATTATTTTTCATTTCATCTCTGAACGTCAAAAGGGAATTCGTTCTAGCCGACGTAACACGACCGAGTCAGATGTTATGGTACAAGAGAATGACATAAGACCTTTCTCCAAAATCGACCGGTTAAAGGCAGCAGCTGGCTATAGATGATAGTTCAAAGTAATGATTAATTACGGCATGATTAGTTGTTTAGTTTTCTTGTCAATCCAAAAATTCTACGGAACAGGTTTAGGAAACAGTCTATTCCGATTGGTTAATATGGATTTATGGGCGTAACTCTGTAAGAAATTAAAGAGTTTACTTTAGGAAAATTCAGCAGTCTTCAATCTTACTTGGAAAAAGAGTGGTCGAGACTCCGGGAGATCGTGTGAGACGTTATCTCGTGATTTGGCAGTAAAGCGGGAGTTTGTCTCAGCAAGTAGGCAAACTCTACATTTTGAATTCGTAAAAAGTACGTCTTCATTATTGAGTAAGGGGCCAGATAGTTGTCTCAGTTAGGAGACAGACTATACGTGAGATTCGTGAAAACGAATAAAAGAAACGGCAAAAGGTACGCAATCTTAGTTTCCCGATTTAATATGTTATTTCATTTGTTGGTCTATTTCAAATGTATTCTTGATATGATGTATGTATGCATGATTTCATTTTGCAGGATTTTAGTGAAATGCTAGTCATGACATTTTATTCTTTGATTTTTTTTAATTATCAATTCATATGGAGAATTGGCAAGATTGAATGTAATTAAAATTTCATTAGATTAGTTGAAAAGATTGCATCTAATTGAATCTTGAATACATAGGAGTGATTAGGAATTTAAATGAATTAAGCTTAAGGAATGCTGGGTAATGTTTCATAGTTTATGGATTAATTCTGTTTAGAATGAGTATGACCTAACATTACATGTATACCATATACTAGTTTGTAATATTTAATTGATCACTTAAGTGTATATCTATATGCTAGTTTGTAATATTTAATTGGTCGAGTAAGCTATTTTAGAATAGTTAGATCTGGAGGTCTAAGCCATATATAACTTAACAGAGTAAGAAGTCGAGAGGGTTTACATACGGGTTCATACGGCTGAGTTGAATTTAATTGACCATCCCTAGCGTGACCCGAATTAAGGTCAGGACAAGCATCGAACGTTTATGTAAACATAACAGTTAGCTAACAGAAGTTACTGCGGCAGAATTTATGCCTTTTGTTCTGAGCCGAATTAATGTAAAGATACAGATATACCTGAGAATGTGACCTATTGTCTATTGCGAGAAATTTTATTTATTTAAGGAGACAGCTTTCCTGGATTCACATGAGAAATCCCTGAACAATCACAGGACCAGAACAAGTTCTACGCAGAAATATAAGTCCAGAGACGATTGTTAAGTCAGAGTTCGACGGACAAGAGTCCAAGACGAAACAGCTAGACAAAGATCGGCAGAGCAGGGACAAACGAAAGTCTTGATGTCCGCATAAAATAGGCGATGAAGTCTCTCATCGTTGCACTTAAAGGTCACATCTCATTGGCAACGAAGAAAGTATATTAACGTTGAAAGTAATTTTACATTTAAAGAAATTTGTATTGTCCTTTTATGTGAGTACATGTTAGTACTATTTTCCCTTCTTTTGTAACTAAGTCATTGATTTCTTTTCATTTTAAATTCTGTTGATAACTGATTAAATTTTATATTTGTTCATTGAAAGGGGGCTCGTTTTGTTATTTCTTCAATATACTTGTTCAGTGATCTGCATCCTTCTTTCTATCTATCCACACTGGGTAAACTACACCGCGGATGTCATTCCCTAGCAACGAACCGTAGTGAAAGAGGTTGGTGTGTTTTACACGCCGCCAATTTATCAGATAGTCTTTAAAACGTTTTAAAAATTTCAAATTTGAGTGACACTTTTTGGTAGGGCTTGAGTCGACATTTGTAACGAAATTTTAAATTATACTATGGAAATGTTTATGATCAGTTAAGAATACAGGTATTAATCTGTTATTGACAGTAAAATGATACCCAATTTACTTGTGACCAATGGACTGAATGGAAGATTAGAACCGTATCCATCATTCACTCTACAACAAGCGGTATGCATTATAGATTTCATCACTTGTGTACACTAGTATATTTATTATGTATTTTTAAACCAGAAGTTTACGTTTTGTTACTGCACGTATTAAATCTGTGTTGTTGTTTTTTTAATTATAAAAAACCCTGTTTACAATGATGCAGTATCAGTCGTCGAACATTTTATTTATTAATAATAAACATGTTGACAACATAATGTGGTTCAGCGTTCAACTAACAATGTTTTCTCAATTCGTAAACACTTGTGGCAGTTTTCTGTTTCATCTTCCCACTTTCCAAATACTTTAATTACTTTGGCTGTGCTTGTAGTATTTCCTTATTTAATTAATTTCTTCTCTTGATAGCACAAAGGAATATATAGACGTAACATACAAATAGTTTGACCAATGGTTGATATAATAAATGATTCGAATGTGTTACATTCCGATTGTCGGTATTCATCAAAAAAAAAGAGTGTAAAATATGACTGATTATCATAACATAATTTATATTGATTTTTAAGATAGGGTCACCTTGTATTATTATTATTATTATTATTATTATTATTATTATTATTATTATTATTATTATTATTATTATTATTCTCGCGTGCCCCCTACGGAATTATTAATAACACCGGAAAAGGACGGACAATTAAAGATTGAATAGCGCCGAGCTAGTATGGCTGACAAGTCAGTACTGCCGACGGTCCAAGTGTATACATTATATAAATAATAAGTAGAAAGGTATAACAATTTAATAAACTATGTAAAGGTATTTAACAATTACAGAACAATTCTTAAGGCAATTTCTTTCAATCAACACAAAGACCTATTCAAATTGCCAGTTATTTCATAACGCGAAATTAAAGGTAAGTGTTTCCTTCCCGTGTCCCTTCTATGTTACTCATCCGTAACATCCGTCTTATATCCCGTTTGGTAATTCCGGACTCACGTTTCCGTCTCTGGCCATGTGCCATCTCCTGGCCCAGTACCTTCGCATAACTGCCTATTCTCCCGGACTTGCTTCTTCACACAACTGCATATTCTTCCGTATTCACCACGTCTTCTCATCTCTCTAATCTTCGTGTGACGTCCTTTTGCACCTGGAAAGTTTCCTGTGGAATAGAAAGGTTGTACAGTTCGTCTCCTTGCTCGATCACAGGAGAATTAACACACTCTCAGAGACCTTTCATCAGCATAAGGGCATTTAAATCATTAGGTCAACTCACACACTTGCATCTAAATATTCCATACATGCTTGTTCTATAATAAAGGTTTCAACAACAATAATAATATCATGACTTCTGATACATACACACATATCCCTAATTCACAATATAGCAAACTATCAACATCAACAATATTCCTACGCATTTCCTACCTTACAAAGTATAATAGACACGTACAAATATAAATATGCCTAAATATACGTGTACAAGGCCAACAAACCCTAACTCTGAAAAACTATATATTCAAATACAAACAAATGCAATTTCAAACACAACTCGCTATTAAATTCAATTATGCACCACGATGCAACATCGTAGCAGATTACACCATCCACTTCGATTCTCTCCTAACAACTACATACATTAATTTTGAATATTAATAATTCGCTTTACGCTACATTACGACATGTTGATAATTCCGCTATAAAGAAACCTAAAATTTCTACTCAATTAAATGCACATAATAACGTATAGATCTTACAACGCCTAGTTAGGAAAGTTAAACAGATTCGGGCAAAGATATTTACATCAACAGTATTTGTTCCAAATCTCGTTCGAATTTCCTTGAACTCTTTTATCACGCTCTTTCTTTTAACGAGTGCCCAGTTTGCTCTCGAAGCACGTGACGTTTCTTTAGTCAAATCAAGCCTTGTGCTGACTCTTCCAAAACGAATTTAGCAAAATAATGCCTGGCTCCGTGAGAAATTCTGATTGAGTACCGGTGGTCTCTTTGAAAACTGTCTGGGGTAGTAGCACTGAAATGATATAAGATTCTATTTTCCGGTGTCTAAGCCTAAGCAGATGGGTGACATCAAGGGTTGATTGCAAAACGCCGCCGCAAGGTTCTCTTTGAATTAACCGCGAACTTGACTGTGGCTCAATGGCTAAGGCACGAACAAGAAGTTTCTTTGTTTCGAAATTCGTGTAAAGTTAACCAAAGTACATCGAATTACGAATTCAATCAGAAGACATTTGTAAACATGAGGCAAGAATTGTCAGCAAAATTTCTCATCATCATCATCATCATCATCATCATCATCATCATCATTATTATTATTATTATTATTATTATTATTATTATTATTATTATTATTATTATTATTATTATTTCGTCAAAACCTGTAATCAGCGAATTTAGAATCCATATTAAAGCATTCAAGATAGTTTGCCTACTTTTGTTTTATTACTGTTATTATTAGAGGACGCTAGAACATCCTCTTCGTAAACGATTGTTTTGTATGTGGTGAGTGGGGGTGTACTTTGCATCCAGGTGCTTTGGGATTGTTATCTCTTTAGGTGACAAGTACTTCCTGTTTAGACTCTCGTCATATTGGGGCCCTGAGTGGCTGAGTGGACTAAAGCGCTGTTTGCTTATGTTTGAGTCTCAGGTACGGCTGATGTGGGTATGTGAAAAAGTTTGCCAGAAAGTTTCTCGTGAGTTGGTGGTTCTTTCTGGGGTTTCTCTGATTCTTCCTTCACCATTTATAATGGCCGCCTGTACAGCCTGTCTTGTGCTGAAAAATGGCGTTAAACCCTACAGCAACAACGACTCGCATCATCAGCCGTACGCAAAATAGAATACTGTAATCTTCATACACACTGTACATTGAAATAGCATACAGAGAGAAACTGGTTAATCTCACATGGTGTAAAACAACCAAAATCCATTCAGTTTTCTTCGCTCAGCCTAGAACTGCCTTTAGTGAATGTTATTGTTATCCTTATGAATTGATAACCTTTCTCAGCACACGTGGTCCGGTATATTTGGTGCAGGAAAACCCCGGAAAAATGTCGGTTATAACCACAGGAAGCTACTGACAAACGTTCTTACATACATACGTAGGCCGAGCCCGATGCTCGAGCCGGGCAGAGGTAAGATTACAGTGAGTTATAAAGGCAATCACCTCAAACCATTTGGTCACCTGGGGACCCATATTTAGTGAGCTGATGTGTTTTGTTCATATTCCAGGCAACGCAAGCGTAAGGCCAGATCCGGGGTAGGGTGGAAATATTACAGTTTGTTCAGAGGCCCATAGGCTAAAAAAGTGCACGCGCGCACACACACACACACACACACACACACATACACACACATATATACACACACACATACACACACACAGGTCACTTGAAATTTGGCCATCGCTTTATTCTTTATTGGGTATTATGCACACTTTGAGTAAAGAGACAGATTTTTGTGCTATGATGCCCTTTCTAAGTTAGGGGCTTTTTAAATTTTGGACCCCTACCCCTGGGCACTTCATCTGATCCGACCCTTACCCAGTTCATATTGGATACTGGTTCATGTTATCTATTGGATCCCCCGATTTAGAGCACTTTCTTAAATATAGACAAAAATGGACTAAACAAGGGGTGGGCAAAGTGCAGCCCGTGGGTCACATGTGGACTGCAACAGAGATTTTTGTGGCCCGCCCAGACATTCAGAAAACCCCGCCTTGAACTGAGATTTGCTTCATGTCCGCGACCGAAAGTTCGTCTCGTATTTTTCATTAGAGCGGCTACATCAATACGCGTGCGCAGGCAGTGTAAATACGCACTTTCCGGTTTGTCAGTTTTATTTTAATTTTGTCTTTGCAACAGTAAAATTTAAAAATTTCCAAGTCAAGTGTGGCCATGATCCCTCCGAAAAAGCGTAAAATTGGTGATGAATCCCGTGTGTTTAATGAAGAATGGACACACAAGCTTTATTTATTGATTTGTATGATACCATTTATACTTTTCCTGAAATGAAATGTAATATTAACTAAAGAATACAATCATTTTAAACGTTGCGGCCCTCCGCTAAAATCCGCTACCACAAAGTGGCCCTCGAGCCAAAAACAATTGCCCACCCCTGCACTAAACCATAATACTTCATTTACATGTACATTACCCGGTTGCGTGGCATGATGCTCTTGAAGTGTTACAATAACTGCAACGTTTTATTTTCATACAAATAAACGCTTTAATAACCTGTATTATTATGCTAAACTAGAACGCAGAATATTTTGTAATTTTTCAATACAACTTCATCACCGCTAGCCTTAAGTAATCTGCTCTGATCAGCTTCTGAAAAGAATCATTTAGGCTACATGTAATGCATATTAGTAATAATTGAATAAGATATTTAGATAACAGGGTTCTTGACTTTTGCAAGTAAATACAAAGCTAAATGAGTTAGTGTTCAACAGGAGTATGCATCAATGCATAATTCTAAGTTAAAACTAATGGTACTAGTAGACTAAAGTTTGACACATAATTTAAGATATTTACACGACAGGAAGAGCAGGGTATCTTGAACAGTTTTGCCTCGGAATGACGCGGTATTTATATACCGCGGTATTTCTAAGTGAACCTTGATACGTACCACAGTATCCTGCAATTATATTTTAGAGACAAACAATTCAATATTCTTGGGCAGGCATCCTTCCTAGCCATGGTTCCTATATGTTAACCCTATCTACACTTTGTCGGATCGAGCAGATATTTTAGTGCGTTGTACTAGCAAATCTATCGAATTTTGTTGAGTTGCTTCTCTTAGTATCTAATGCCATCTAACCAATAGCGTGTAACATAAGTGCTTTGTACACCATGCAAAAATGGTAGAGTCGATTGACTTCAGATGGATACTTTGTACATTTATCATTGAAAGTGTGACTACTTACCAGACAAAAATCATTACAGGTGTATTTGAGTGAAAGGTATATGTACAAACACGGACCAAAAGTGGAAAATTGCTTATGTATGAGCCCATTCAAGTCGTGTGCTTCAATTGTCTCGATCACGTAGGACAGTGTTCAAATTTGAGCAACTTAATTTGGAAGTATGCCGACCCGACGCAAAAATATCTGCTCAGTCCGTCAAGGTGTAGATATGGATAACGTATCGTAATCCTTGGCTACCTTAATATTTCGAGCAGAGACCTTTTTGTTTACTTCCCTGTGTCAATATCTGGAGAAAAAAAAATTCTTGTTCTGATTTATAGCAAAATAGCACACTATTATATCTATCCATGTTATTATTGAGATAAACGAGAAACTAAAGTCAACTTGAAATAAAATCACAAACCAACACCCATCCAGATAATTAAATAGCCAGTACCGCGCAGAAGATGAATTTGCTAGGTGAATGTTAACTGTTGTATAATACAGTTAAAAAGCTGTAAGTTTCGTGGTCTGGTTAAGTTTACACTATTTTTGATACCGTGAAAAGCATTGTGCTGGCCTTAACATATAAGTTGTTGATCCTATCTAGCTACGCTATCGGCAGGGAAACTTTGAATGGGATGCCGACACCCGGACACGCTATTTATCAGAAAGGACCAGTAAACATTAAACACGCTGACTCAACAAGCGAGGAAATATTTAGCTGAGTTAAGAAAGAAAACAAGTGCGCACCTAACAATCTTAGGATTCACAGTCTTATAAAGGAATACATAAACTTAACACATTCATACATGCTAGTAAATAACTAAATCATGTAAGGTGTTTTTGCTTTGATTCTATTTTCTTGTTTGGTTAAACCGAACATTTTCTGAAAGTTAGATTTTGTCCGAACCTGTTTGTCCACTGCCTGGTATACGAAAAAGTATCAAATGTTTGATTAAAGGACTCCAAATAGAACTGTGTCACCATTAATTTGTGACAGTTACAATCAAAGTGTTAAAAATGTTTTGAATTATTTTGTCATGAACAATGAAAATTACATTGCTGATGTCGTTAAAGTCGTTACAAGATTCATTGGGAATTTTCGTACATTCTTAGCTGACGGAAATTACCTATGTACCTTGGTACTTAACACCAGAGAAAAATACAACGGTACCGGTAATACCATGTACCTCTAAAAAGATGTAAACTGTATAAATTCGTATACTGCGAAATTCATTTTCACTATTTTAATATCTACTAAAGATTTTGTGCTTTGGATCACATGAGAGCCGGAATTTTATCAAATAAATGTTGTCGATAGTGCATAGTTTCCATAATTACAATGAAAGCAGCATGTCAACATTCTCTTCACTCTTCATGTTGCCAATATAAACAAATTCACCTTATACTGGTCCATAAATCAGAAATACATAACAAAGGCAGACCGATGCCCTTACATCGATATTATATGCATTGGTTTTCGTGATTTTAGATCGAAAGTGTCATTTACTAATTAACATTTTTAAATACCACATATTAGGATATTAAAACAAAGATAAGCTTTTCAGAGCTTTTTTTTTATTACCAAGTACTTTGCTTTTGTCTGAAAGCCTTCTTTTTAGTGAAAGTGTTCATGTAGTAGAGTGCTTATTTGTTAAAGTTTCTCTCCACTTTGTTGAATAGCTATCAGACTTAATCGCAGGACCCATAACTATAGGATTAATTCTCCGATTATCGTATTCCGTGATCACAATCCCCTTTCATTCATTAGTGAGATTAAAAACAAATTAAGAGATTATTAAGTTAGAGTTAAATATTGCAGGAATATGATATTGACGTCAGGCACATCAACGGTAAAGACAGTTTAATTGAGGATGCACTTTCACGTGTGAAGAAGTATTATATTACTTCGTGTATATTTGTGTTATTCATGAAACTTAATATTTTGCAATTTTAAATCACATTTATATTTAACTAATAGTTAAAGGAAAGCTTTATTGTATAAATCTGGCCTTTTTATTATTAAGGAATGTGTTACATATATTTAATCTGTATTGTTTGTTGTCTTTTCTTGATGATTATATGTTATGTACATCTGCATTTTGTACTTGATCTTGTCCAATATAAAGTTTGGGTGTACCTAACCAGTGACATTTATTTTGTAAACAATATAACACATAACCAATATTTTTCTACGAGAATTCATTGAATATTCAGATCATTATTAATAGTAAACATGTTGCATCAATTCGAGTTAAGCTACAGTCTTGATTATGACCTTAGAAAATTCCGATATGGAAACTTTGTATCAAGTGACAGAGTATGTTCAGAAAATGGTAAGTTGCAAACTAAGTCAAGTAAATGGTATATAATCTTGTTTACATTAGAATTACTCATTCTTGACTTAACATCTGAAGCACAATCAATCTTATTGTTGTTTTCAGTTTTTTAATTTTATGTGAATTAATTTACTAAAATTATTGTTCACTGGAATCACAAAGTGCTAAAACTATTCTTGGAACATAACTTTAATCTAGATTTATAGTAAATTCATACAAGGACATTTTGGATTATTTTATTGTCATACATCAAAAGACTGTTAACGCATCGCCACATTCCATGCAATTGGCACATTAGCATGTTCGACACTACAAGGACTTCAACATATTCGATATCAAAATTTATTTGTAACTCCACTGCAATTCTATTGGAACTTCATACTTCTGGGCATGTGATAGAAGTTTTAGGACTATTTGGAATTTAATTCGCAATACTTTTAAATTCTTTTTACAGTACTGTATGTTCTTTTTAAATTTTCACATTGTATTCTTGGGAAATTATTTGATGAATGTTACAAAGTGTGTAATTTGTCTCTCTTTTTTGTTACTTAATTTAAGAGCATAGAGTCGAAATAGAAAATTGTGGGCTTGACCGAATTTCTTTAAATTATTTAAGAAGACTTTGCTTAGAAATTGTACTTGTTTTTGTGTCGAAATTTTTTTTTATGTTATATGTATTTTAATTTCCAAAATATGAGAAACCAACAAGAACGTTTTTGAAATCCTACCCATCAAGGGTTGGAGTCCTTGACAAAAGTTGAATTGCTCGAGTTGTCAGACAATGTTATTATCGACATCCCTTAATCATACATGAAGTTTTAGAGTGTTAGGAAATACATGTCGTACTTTAAAGGACCGAGTTACTGAAATGTTAGCAGCTAAAAATTAGCCGCAATCTTTCTATTGGCTATGGTTTAAACATTTTCACAATTTACTTTTAATTTATTTCTTTTTCTCTGACCGATTTAAAATGCCGAAAATCCGGAACTCGATAGTTTGTAATATGTAAGAAAAGCCCGAAAACTGGCAAGATTTTGGATTAAGTAATATAATCCAGAGAAACAGGCAAAACATCAATCTAAGTTCCTTGTGGTTCATTATTTGCACACACATTCAACTTTGTATAATTATAAGCGTGAAAGACGAGAGGAATGTTTCATGTGTTTTGAATTTATGTTTCATGGCATAT
Organism: Potamilus streckersoni; assembly: GCA_016746295.1. Lineage (NCBI taxonomy): Eukaryota > Metazoa > Mollusca > Bivalvia > Unionida > Unionidae > Potamilus > Potamilus streckersoni. The sequence goes on from JAEAOA010002000.1 coordinate 882,174, forward strand.
TTCTTTACTCGCATCCTCGTTGGTACTTTTCAAAATACCAGATCTATTCTCCTTGTGTGGGGGTTAACTGCTTTGACAAGACCATTTTACAGTTCCGCGTAACGCATGCTCATTGCTGTGAAATGGGCCATTTGAGAAAAAGGCAGTAATAGGAAACAAAACGTGGTACTGCTTAACGTCAAACGTATCTGATGCATTGAGCTTGTATGATTTTAAACTTGGAACTCTTATAGTTGTAAGTGTTGGGGTGGGATGGGGTTATTTATATGTTCTTGGTTTAATTTCGAAATGCATGACTTTGTTCGATCTGTAGCGATACCAACTAAAACTATATTGATATTTCGCGCAGGTTAGATCTGGATCCACACCATTATACTCTCATCAAACACATCGTATACAATTGATGTTTTATCTACCTTAAGGTCAAGGTCAATGATGTTGAAGCCGGTTTTCTCCAAAGTCCAAACTTCATGGCAGTTTGCCAGGCCTCCTGCTGCACCATTCTACCATTATGCTGGGTTAGAAGTAAAACGAAGGTGGTTGTTGATTAGAAGGATGCAATGGGCAAGGAGGATGATTGTTGAGGAGAACTAGGCAATGGACGAGGAGGAAAAAGTTAGTCTCTTTAATCGCATAGCGTCAACAGCAAATCAAGATAAATGTTTCCTTCATATTTACGCCGGTTAATAGATGCATTTCTCACTGATATCATTACACTGGTTTTGGATAGAGTCCAGGTTGTTATCCTAATTGTCACAAAGACGCCTGACTGTAGTATTGTGCCAGACTTGCTTGTCTATTACAACATTAGGAGAGATGATTTTTTTTATATAGCCCATCTTTCTTGAACAGCAAAAGGATCTTTCATGGCTGAGTACAAACTGCAGGTGCTGTTACAATTTGTTCTGCCTATATCAAGTTAATTTTGCTGTTTTTCTGTATTCACCAACAAAGCATTATAATCAGAAGCAGCTAAATCAGATTAAATTTTCGACAAGAATCTTAAGCAAAACCCTTTTTGGCCTGGTTTGATGCTATGAGCATTTAATGCTTTGTTTTGAAGTGAATGTGCACGATGTAATAATGAACAGTAAGTGGTTCAGGAGAGTGCCACATAAAAGATACAGAGAGTTTAAAACAGTTCGTTACAGTAGTACCCTATGCAGAATTTACTTCCGCTTCAGCCGAGCATCTATACTATGCATGATGGAAGTTGTATTTAGCACAATTGAATTCTACTTTAATCGTGACAGATCTTTGAGATGCAGGAAATGATGATACGCCTGTCCCTTTCAAATCGAATATCCTTGTTTTATTTACTTGGGAATTTGCTAGTTTTGAACTCATTTTTATAGAGGGCGGGGCGGGGGCCCTATTGCGATTTTATTGCATCAGATATAGATATGAAAGGGTATCATATTTTCGATGCAGGAATTAAATGCACCAGTTCTCACCTACACCATACAAACGAGACACACATGTTCATATGGAACGTCTTCCATCATTTTTATAAAGCTTCATTAACCAAAGCATTGCGAGAGAAACCCAAAAAGAACTGTACGTGATTAAAATTTCCTTAGTGTGCAAAACAGCGATTGTAGTACAGCTTGTCATTTCCGCTGAATGGAATGCAGCATAAACCTTTGAAATACCGTATGATCGGTAAAATAAACCCAATGGTCTTAGTTGTAAACAATGAGTGGAATACTACCAATTTGGTTTCAATTTTGAGTTTATATCCGTAAAACCCCCATTCTCCAATAGCAGCAAGGTGGGTTTATTCTCTATAATTTACTTCCACAAATTACAAAAATAAACTCAACTGAGAACTGCTTTAAATGGCCGGTCGACTATTGCGCTGTTCATGCTCAGGCTAAACTGGAATTGCACAGAGAGGATGTACCAAAGTAGAGTTTGCTTAGGGGGCAGGTTCCAGTTGTTATGTACAAATTTAATGCCGCAATCAGTGACCTAGTACAAAAATCATAGAAAATCAAATACACAAGTGAGGTCAAGAATGTCCGTATTTTGAGATACCTATATTAAAACAAAGCATAAAAATATTATCCACTTGACCAGAGAAGTCAATGGCAGTTCATAGCAGAAGAAGTTTATGCACCCCAACCCCAAATTTATACCTGCAATTTTCATGAAGGTCATTTTTGACACCATGTGGTACTCACAGTGCAAACACAAGCCCTTTTCCTAGATTACAATTCTGCCAAACAGTGTGTACTAAACAGGCTGATGCAGTTGAAAATAGTTGTCATCCAAGCCGTTTTTGAGATATGCTCCTTGTCCCAAACCCACATGTTTACTGTTACGAGAGGCTAGCTCTTCTTCGTAGACTAGTATTAGTATTTCACTATCAACATATTGCAGAGTAACTATGGAAGGTGTACATGCCTGACATCAATTTCAAGAACAACACAAGCCCGAAACACCAAGCTCACAAATATATCTATATATTTAATTAGTAGACAATAATTGCTGAAAAAAGTCATACCATAGAATTCAGTTAAGAAATTTGCACAGGGGCCAAATTACGAAACTGTACCCTGCCTCCTTAGTACACATAAATGCTGATTCTTTTGGAAGGCCGTCGCCGCCCAAAAAGATGAAATTAAAACAAAATAAGTAAGTTTTAAATAAACCACAAAAAACTGAAATGAAACAGACAATATGAACAATACTCAAAGCAAAAGGAAGCATAAACGACACAGACAAATGTTTAAAGAAACCAACAAACTACGAATGGAAAACGAGAACAATAAAATGAAATAAATGGCCTTTACAACAATAAAATCAATTCTCGAATAAAATAAACAAAACACAAACGAAACAGACACAGACAAATGTCAAAATAAACAAATTAAATACAAGTGATACAAGCAGACATCAAACAAATTAAACACAAGTGAAACAAGCAGACACTAAACAAAATAAACACAAGTGTAACAGACACCAAACAAATTAAACACAAGTGAAACAAGCAGACCTCAAACAAATTAAACACAAGTGAAACAAGCAGACACTAAACAAATTAAACACAAGTGAGACAAGCAGACACCAAAAAATTAAACATAAGTGAGACAAACAGACATCAACCAAATTAAACACAAGTGAAACAAGCAGACACTAAACAAATTAAACACAAGTGTAACAGACACCAAACAAATTAAACACAAGTGAAACAAGCAGACATCAAACAAATTAAACACAAGTGAAACAAGCAGACACTAAACAAATTAAACACAAGTGTAACAGACACCAAACAAATTAAACACAAGTGAGATAAGCAGATACCAAACAAATTAAACACAAGTGAGACAAGCAGACACCAAAGAAATTAAACATAAGTGAGACAAGCAGACATCAAACAAATTAAACGCAAGTGAAACAAGCAGACACTAAACAAATTAAACACAAGTGTAACAGACACCAAACAAATTAAACACAAGTGAAACAAGCAGACATCAAACAAATTAAACACAAGTGAAACAAGCAGACACCAAACGAATTAAACACAAGTGAGATAAGCAGACACCAAACAAATTAAACACAAGTGAGACAAGCAGACACCAAAGAAATTAAACATAAGTGAGACAAACAGACATCAAACAAATTAAACACAAGTGAAACAAGCAGACACCAAACAAATTAAACAAAGGTGAAACAAGCAGACATCAAACAAATTAAACACAAGTGTAACATAATACCAAACAAATTAAACATAAGTGAGACAAGCAGACACCAAACGAAATCACGGTATTTACAACAGTAAGACTGATACTCAAATATAGCAAAAGAGGCACTAACAAAAAAGACAAATGTCAAAAGAGGCACAAACAAAAAAGACAAATGTCAAAAGAGGCACTAACAAAAAAGACAAATGTCAAAAGAGGCACAAACAAAAAAGACAAATGTCAAAAGAAAAATAAACTACGAATGAAACGAGCAATAGCTAAACGAAACACAGTTTAAATGAAACAAACAAAACTCAAGCAACTTTGGCTAAAGTTAACAGAAGCAAAGTAAAAACAAAATATAAAGAAACACACAAATACAACACCCATGCTTAAACATTATTGATACGATACGATAGTCAAAATATCAGCTTTATGAAAAGAACAGAGGGCGCCCATGCATTGTAAGGGGAGGTTAAATTTATTGAACCAAAATATTTGATATGTAAATCAGTGAGACAAAATTATATAACTAAACGAATGAAGCATCCGATTTGTTGTCATGTACCATAAGAAGCAGGTGTGGTTTCATTTAATCTAGAACCAGCCAGAGAGAGAGAGAGAGAGAGAGAGAGAGAGAGAGAGAGAGAGAGAGAGAGAGAGAGAGAGAGAGAGAGAGAGAGAGAGAGAGAGAGAGAGAGAGAGAGAGAGAGAGAGAGAGAGAGAGAGAGAGAGAGAGAGAGAGAGAGCGAGTCCGTGGATTATGGATTTGCTCCAAATACTAGCCATACGGATAACTTCTTCTTACATCAAATTATATTTTTAGTATAATGTTGAACTTATTACTCTCTGAGTCGGTGAAGATTTTATGCCGAGCTTCCCATCTGATTCAAGTCGGTGAAATTATATACAGATGGAAAACATGGTATAAAATCTTCACCAACTCAGAGGGTTATATGTTCACCACAATAATTAGATTTAATTTGTTGTATTAAAAAAATCATCCTGATGACTAGTATGTGCAACAATTCCAGGATACAGGGATAAGGTTCTAACGAATTGAACCGAATTTATTAGAAATGGAAAATAACCATTTCACAGCTTTTTAAATCTCTGTATGTTTTCGATGACGTTGACCAATGTCTATTCAAGTGGCGTTTTGGATACTGCCAATGGCACTGAGATCATCAGAGTGGGCTGCGGCCATATTTCACCTGTAATATTTCTGTGGGGGCGCGTTACAACTCGAATGATTCATTTAGCAGCCATACAGATATCATCAAATGCGCCATGTTCAAATCATTTGCTTTCTTGGCATTATAAATGTAATCTCTCCTTACAATGCAGAGGCAGCCAATGTTTCTTCGCATGTGTATGTGTATGTGCGCGCGCGCTGCGTGAGTGTGTGATTATTTACATTTTCACTTTACGTTAGCTTAACCTTGTTTGAATTTTGTTTCATTTAAATTCTGCTTATTTCGTTTCGCGTTTGCTTGTTTCATTCATCTTTTGTTTGTTTCTTTTGACAAATTTTTTCGTTTTGCTTGTGACTTGTTTGTTTTATTTCAGCGTTGATGCTATTGCCTGAGATTGAATACTTTTGTATTACATGCGTGCTTTCAGTTTTTCATGGTTTATTTTAAAGTTTTATTTTTTTGTTGTTTTTTTTTATAGGTCTTGTGGCGATGGTATTCTAGAGACTCTTAGGACAGTCACGTGTCATTTGTTGTGATACGTGGAAGATTTTGAAAAGCTCTTCAATTAAGACGTGCAATATTAAACAGATAGATGCACAACGAGAATCCCAGACACAGCAAGATATTGTTTCATGATGGGTTATCTTGTGTTAAAATATAAATGATAAATTGGTAAACATTAGTTGTATAGGTTTGTACTCAGATTGTTACATTCTTCGCATAACAAATCAACATTAACATTTGTCAGACTGCCAGACGTAAGATTCATGTCCGGAAAATGACAAAAGGCAGACGAAGCGTGAACATTTTATTCCCTTGTTCCTATGTCGGTCAAACGCTTTTTTAGCAGAAATTCATTACAGAATAAGCATTATATATATATATATATATATATATATATATATATATATATATATATATATATATATATATATATATATATATATATATATATATATATATATATATATATATATATATATGTTTTAACTTTTATACATATCATAGATAAAGAAATGATATAACAAGTCAGTTTTTTCATACGGGTCTTTTGGGCTTAGATCTGTATCTTTCGGGATAGTAATAATTAATAATTAAGTCATGTAATTTGCAATGAATTGGGTTCAACCTTGGATTTCAGCCCTCTGTGTGTGTGTGTGTGTTTGTGTGTGTGTGTGTGCGTGAATTATTCAAAGTAACTGAAATCAAAGAACAAAGATAATGTACAGTACTGAATGGTAAGATTTACGAATAGCGGTCGCCAGATCTGCATGTTTGGTGATCAGTGATTGGCGAGATTTACATAATTAGGCTCTATGTTGAGCAAAAACTATACAAGTTAAAATTATTATATTTTGTGGATGTACCATATTTTTCAATCATATATATGAGTCCTTGGCTTTTATTTATTTACTCGTCGTTGACGTAATACAATTTAGACAGTACTGACTTGGAATAAAACCAGTCATTCAAATTGTCAATCAGCTATTCTGTCTTTGCTTCTCTTGTTACGAGTCTATACTGTCTAAATAAGTAATAGAAAAGAGTGGAAGAAAACATACTTTGTAAAATTCAAAAACTTATTTATTTCCCTAGAATACAAAGTGAAAATGAGAAACAAGAACTTATGTTATTGTGAATTAAATCATAAAATAATCCAATAACTAGATCGGACACAAGTCCTAGTAATTTAAAGTTTCATTTAATGTCCCAAAGAAAACCAAAAATTGAAGGCGATCACGTATCTGTTATAGCTTAAGAAGTGTTGATGTGTCAACAGTCTTTTTTTGAATCACAGTAATATAACTGCAGGGTTGAATGCAGTATAAATTCTAGTGAATGTCGTTAACCAAGAATTTTATCAGACCACTTTTGTATTACCAGAGAAAATAATTACCTAAATTCAATAATTTTAAGAAAAAGAGTCATCCCATCTAGACGCAATATAATACAACTAAAAAGTGATGGATGTTAAAAGCACGAATGACCAAGTTCTCAGTTACTATATATATATATATATATATATATATATATATATATATATATATATATATATATATATATATATATATATATATATATATATATATATATATATATATATATCGATAGTTCTCTATACCTCAAGTCGCAGGTAGCATTTTCTAATAACAACCACAACATTACCTATTGCAAAATAACCGTCGGGAATGATCCTGATATTTTGCAAAATCAAAACCTTAAAAAACTGGGATTAAACATAGGAAATTCCAAAACTGCACCAAAATAAATATATTTACTTCTTATATTAATAATTATCCTGATATTACTCACATACACAGAGAAAATAATTTAACTTTGTGTTAGTTGTTTACACAAAATAAAATTTAAAAAGTCAACCAGGTCAAAGAGAAATGAACTCAATTTTGGACAAGGTCAAGTCCAACAAACAATGTTTCGTTATTATAGCATGTAAAGAAATACATTTTTTAAAGAGAACTAAAAAAAGACAAGACAATTAAATATTGATAATACTCTCTAGAGAAACCTTATATTTTCGCGTTTTGGCACCCAAATGGTCTATTTTCTTGAAGCTGATGGAAATACAGATTCATAGACACAGGCAGTTCAAAAATAGATGAGAATTTTGGGTCAACATAGATGATATTTAGATCTGGGACATTAACCAAAGGGGTCAACATATAAAGTGTGATAGATTTATTGTCGTTTATTAATACAGTTGTGATTTATCGGCATTATATTTCAGTGATTGATGTTTTGTGGGGTTTGTTTTCCATAATCCAAGTCAATGAGACGCCTGCCTCTCAGAATAATGAATGGCATTTCCTGATGTTTATGTGTCTGGCGTTTACCAGCTTTGGGTCTTTAGCATGGACAGCTTTTAATTTATTTAAATGACTTTGGCTGCGTAAACACATTATTCTAAATTTGAACTCTTGTGTCTTTAGGTGCAACATATTCTCTTTTTTGGACCATGTACATCCGAAATTAAGCCACTCGTGTCGGATAAATCTTGAAGCGTCTACGAATAATTTAAGACGCGTGTATTGGATTAGGATCAGTAAGCCATAAAAGCATAGAAACGTCTCCTGAATTGAAAACCACAAATTGAAAAGAAAGAAGAGGCAATGTCCGACGTAGTAGGTGCACAAAATACACAGCAAAAGTAGTACAGTCGTAGAAAATTAAAAATAGGTTTTCGCTAGTCAACAATATAAAAGATTTGATAATTTTTTTTTGGTCAAGCTGGATAACAACCAGGCATGTGGCATGAGCAAAAGCGTAAAAAGGAAGTGTTTGGTTGATATGTAATCAATTATTACAACTATCGATTTTACCAGCAATAATATATCTCAGTGATTTATTGATTCATGATATCAGCGAATAATTCACCAATACACGTCATTGATTGATTGATTTATCCTGTTAACCACTCAAAATCAGAAAATTATGTCTGTCTTCAATACCAATTTTGTTTTAATTTTCATCCTCTGATCATCCCTAAACACCATTACGCAAGAGATTTGTTTGAATTACTTGAACTGGAAGCTGATGTATCACATTCACATGGAATGCTTCTCTATCTTAATAAGATAATCTTAAAAAATGACAAGGACCTTGCACTAGAGTGTTTTCTATTAGAATTCATTAAACGAGTTTTATTATAACAGAGTTTTAAGAGTCGTATGGAATATTTGTGACGTAAAAGAAACGCGAGCTTCGGCGAACGGTCCTGTCGTCGGTCCCTCTAGTAGTGATCTACAAACATTGCGTTCTTTGGCCTGCTGTCGTGACACATTTTAGTCATGTACAATAACCGGAAGTCTTGAAAGTGAAGGCTTTAAGTAATGTTATAACGTTCATGTATTTCAAATATTCTAAAATAAGAACAAGTTGAATATGAAAGTCTTTATAAAGTTCAATATATTTAAAACACAAAAGTTCAACTATACAATTAAATTTGTCATATTTTGATAATATTCGATTTTACACAAAAGCAAAATAGAATGTGATGAAGTTACTTTGAAACACATTCGCTTGACTTAAGGCACTTCACATTTGCATTGCATTTCGTTTGAAGATCATTCATGATTGCAAGGTCAAGTATGAAGAAAAGAAATAGATTATAGAGCCAATTATGTGTTGATAACATATGAAACAGTCTTGACTGTGTTTTAATAAAATCGGACACAGTAATGACTGTGTGTTAATAACATAGGACACAGTGTTGACTGTGTGTTAATAAGATAGGAGGACACAGTGTTGACTGTGTGTTAATAACACAGGACTCAGTGTTGACTGTGTGTTAATAACATAGGATACAGTGTTGACTGTGTGTTAATAACATAGGACATAGTGTTGACTGTGTGTTAATAACACAGGACTCAGTGTTGACTGTGTGTTACTAAGATAGGATACAGTGTTGACTGTGTTATTACTAGTAGTCATAAATGAAAACATTTATATTTGTCACTTAGGCGATTTTATAATTTGCGGCGAAATAACTTTGGTTGTCAAAATTTGAATTTAAATGTAAATATGCAGTCCAAATAAAGCATTATTTGGTTCTTAAGAAAACCACAACTTAAAATTACAGAAATAATGAAAAGGTTATGTATCTTTTATAGCAGTTTTTTATTCGCGGTGAATAAATTTTTGTTTTCTTGATGGTTTTCCTTTTCTTGATGACTTCCATTTTTTTTTTGGTGGCTTCCATTTTCTCGGTGGCTTTCGTTTTCTTGATGGTTAGGCCATATATTTAAAGACTTAAGTAAACAATTATGCACCTGTGAACACAATAACCGTAGGGTTTTAAAAGTATCAGTCTTGGAACACTATATCCGTGGTTTGTAGGGGTATTAGCATGTGAACACCATGTTCGTGGTACTTTAAGTGCATAAGTCTGTGAATACCATTACCGTGGTATTTTAAGAGTGGAAGTTTGTAAACACCATAACCGTGGTAATTCATGAGTGTCAGTCTGTGAACACCATAACTGTAGTACTTTAAGGGTTTCAGTCTGTAAACACCATAACCGTGGTATTTTAAGAGTGAAAGTCTGTGAACACCATAACCATGGCCTTTTACGAGTAGAAGTCTGCGAACACGATAACCATAGTACTTTAAGAGTTTCTGTCTGTGAACACCATAACCGTGGTATGTTAAGAGTGTCAGTCTGTAAACACGATAGCCCTGGTAATTTAAGATGGAAATTGTGAAGACCATAACCGTGGTATATTAAGAGTGTCAGTCTGTGAGTACCGTAACTGTGGTTCTTCAAACGTGTGAGACTTTGAACGCCATAACCGTGGTATTTTAAGAGTATCGGCCTGTGAACAGCATAATTATGTTATTGTATGCGTGTCAGCCTGTGAACACCATCACCGTGGTACTTTAAGAGTGTCATACTGTTAACACCATAACAATGACATTTAATGAGTTGAAGTCTGTGAAAACCATTGTAATGAGGGAGGATTTAAAACATTAAACCCTCCTCCTTTTTATTCGGCGTCGCTAGCTAGTCTCCCGCGGTGTAATTACCCAGTGTGGACGGATAGATGGAACGTTGCAGATAGATGAGCAAAGTATTGAAAGAAATAAAAACGAGCACCCTTTCAATAATAATTTTTTTAAAAAATCAATTAAGATATAATTCAATAATTCATATACAACTGATTTACTAAATTACGTATATTCAATTAAAGAGTAGCCAAAATTCGTTTTTCAGTTCGACTGATTGTCAGTGACATAATTTAATTACAATGCACGTCTTTCATCATATTTTACGAGTGTTGACTTGAGCACAAATTCCAGTGCTTTGACATCATCGCATGTCAACTGTCCTCTCACGACTCGTTTCCCATGTCTAGCTGCGTGCTTGGTCCACTTCCGACCATCACCATTCTGACATCCCGTAGATGTAGATTTCCCTTTAATGTCATCTGATTTCTTCCGTATTCCTCCTTCTCCTTCTCTTGTTCGGAGTGCGAAGCACGAAATACGAAGTTGACCCCTTAAACAAATTGTATGTCTCACGCTAGGTAAATACAACTACACATCTACATAGAAATATAAACTATATTTCTCGTGCTCAGATTTAGGTGGTTTGCACTGTACAATTGTGACCTAACGTGATTTTAACTAATACTCCACACAGATTCTGTGTTTGCGGTATATTACCGTTAAATTGATACACATGACCTTATGTCAAGTTCATTCACCCCGTGGGCAAGTCATCATAGATTCCCACGTCCTTTCTACAGACAAATGTGGCCGTGTATGTCAGCATACACTACAACACGACTTATTTACTTTTGGCTATCCAATGCAGTTTAATACGCAGTTATTTATGGCATAATATCCACTAAATCTAACTATCCTACGTAACTTGTGTGAGCAATTAAATATTGCGAAATCATATATAAATATACACGTCATTTACTCGCAAGAGTAAATATCATCTTACACAGAGAGTCAATTCATATATCCCAAGAAATATGACATATTCGTATATTATGGTCAATTCATGAAATCCCTACGCAATTCTACATATCGAATATTTAATTACAAAGAATTGATAATGGAAAAAATCAGAGAATTAGATGGTATAAAACCAACACATCAACAGAGTTATACAAAATGAATACGATACATGTGTGAATCATAATATATACATACATTTACAAACAAACTAAAAAATGAAATAGAATATTAAAAACTTGGAAACTAAATTTGCGTATCTTACTGCCGTTTTTCTCTTTCCAAACAAACATTGTCCTAGCCTAGTCTGTCTGTTTTTCTAAGACAACTATCTGGCCCCTTTTAGCAGTTCATGTAGACCACTACTCGCTAACGTCGCCAGAGTCACCTTAACCGTCTCTCAAGAAAAAATTGAAGAGTTCTTTGCAAGAGATAGCCTGTGGTAAAATAGGTTTATGGCTTCGTGTCTAGGAGGTGACATCCAACGGTGAAATTTGCCCGGTATAGAATAAGCTACTACAAGTAGGGATAAAGTAGTAATCTGAGCTAATATTTAGAACAAATAAGACTAGTCCCCGTTACAAGTAAACAAAATTTAATAAAAATTCAAACAATAAAAATTTCCACGAATAAACAATATAAAAAAGACCCTTTGAAAGATACTGTTCTTTCGTTACTTATTACTAATTACGGAATTTCAAAAATACGACAATTAAGGAAATTCAAAGTACAATGACAATTAAGGAAATTCAAAGTACAATGACAATTATATACTAGCCGATGCTGGTTAAGATAGAGTCTAAATCATCATGCGAGTCCGAGTAATCGACTAACTCTGCCTGACATTAAAAAACATAACCTGTTAACTGTATCTATCCCACAGGCCCTCTCAGACTGTACTTCAGTTCCGTTGCTTCAGTACGTCTTCCGTTCCACTTTCTCTCGTTCCACCAATTCAAGATTCTGTTTACTTCGTTCAAACCTGTCATTCTCCTTCATTCCAAACTGTTCTTTTCCACACTGTTTTTCTTTCCCACACTGTTTGGGTTATACTCTTTTCAGAGGACAACATTCCTCGATTTTATTGCCCGGTGTGAGTGGATAGATAGAACATCAACAGAGAACTGAGCAAGACTATTGACAAGAAATAATACAATATGACCCCCCCCTTTAGACAGGAAAATAAAAATGTAATCAAGAACAAAAAGCTAATAGTGGCAGATTCAATTCATACAAGTTTACGTGGACAGAATGTAATAGCAGTGTACTATCTTAGATTTGTTCCATTATGACAGTCGTTTCCGGTCTTTATCTCAGTGTATCACACGTCTTCTCACCTGTATACGTTGATATTCCTTGATCTTTCTATTCTGAACGCTTTATTTCTTTCCAGACTTCAGTCTTCGGACTGTCCCCGTCTGTTACTGGGAGCTGTTCCTTTGATAACAGGATTACCATTAAATCTCTATATGTAGTACCTTCTATACTTATATAAAATTATCCCACTTTTGTTACTCAGAAAGCATTAACTAGCTATCCAAATACTGCATAAATTCTGATATAAGGTGACCTTAACGATTAATGGTCCTTACAAATTTAGACTGTATTTCGAGAAAGGTACAATAATTATCTCCAGTTCCAAACGACCTCTGTAATATACATCCAAGTCTGACCTAATTCGATAGATCATCACTCTCGCTACACAGTGGCTGACCACAAATTAACATGTCAGCGGTGCATATAACATTCCCGTATCTCTCTGCATACGCTACCACATGACTCATTAGACTTCCAACCTGTTCAGTTTTACTCATTAAGATACATGTCATCGATTACTATTGCATAATATGCACTATCATCTAGCTCATAGCAATACCTAACTTACTAGAATATTTAAGCATTACAAAATCAGACATAAATATGCAATTATCGGTAACTCACGTTTATCAGTATCGACCTAACAGAAAAAGGAAATTAATTCATATACTCCTATGAAATCCTACACATCTGAAAATTTGGATCGCATATCCGTAAATTCTATCAATGAAATAGTAACTGTAAAATTAAAAAAGTAAATTGCATAACATCTATAGCATATCAAAAGATTTCCATGAAATCGAATAAACGATACATTGTGTAAATCATAGTCATATCAAACACATTTGCATAACAAGACAAATAAAATAGAAAATTACACGGAAATTATAATTGTATACCTTAATGCTGTTCTCTTTCAGAAATTGTGCTTTCTATCACCAAAGCCTATCTTTTCTTACAAGAAAGCCTCCTGGTCTCTTTTACTTGTTTAAGGAGGAAAACACTATTCTTAGATTTTTCCCCGGAGCCAGAAGAATTTTGTTTCTCGCTGGAAATCTCTCGGACTAAATAATGTAACCAAGGTAATTACTTTTAAATTCAAACAAGGTGTACACCTGAATTTAAACTGACCAATCGTAATCAGCGGTTCCTAATTTTCCCCCAAGATAATTATTTTTTTCGTCAGATTTTGACAGCCTAGAATCTGAGAAATACGATGCATATCAATCAACTTCCCTTTGAGAATGACTATATAACATGGGATTGATATCAAGCTGTTATGGTTGGTAATTTTAATGTTTTACTTTCTCAGGACAGCCGTTGCGATGCCCGTGTCATTTCTAAGTGAGCAGTAGATGATCTTCTTTCAAGTTTAATACTGATATAGAAACAGGTCGAAGTGACCTTCACAAAAACTTTTCCTGGTGCGACTGTAATAAAATTTTAATGCACAATGAATTCAATTTTAAGGCTCCATACTTATTCAAATTTCGATACACTACAGCATTGTTTGTTAGTTTTATTTGGCATATACTGTAAAATTGTATTTTGTAGCGGACCTTGTCCAAAGTCAAGTTCATTGTGCAGCTCTATGAGTACTGGTTTAATATTGCGATCATTATCAAGAGAAGTAAATGTATTTATCTAGGTCTGTGTCAAAAACATTGTATTTACCACATTTTAAATTACAATTTTCGTAACAGTATTTTTTCTTGTGAACATTTGGAATCTACTAGAATGAAGTTTTTGATTATGTAATATTTTTTTTTAGAAAATAATCAAAGTGACCTAGGTCTTGTTTACTAAAATTTTTTTTTTATTCATGCAATAACTTCTGAAGCAGAAATAAATCTAAATTGTTGCGTCCAGTATTTCATTTGGGCTAGACTGTATTTATTCAAATTAATTATTCACTGGAAAAAAGTGTTCATTAAAATAATCTTGGAAATAGATATTTGGATTTATAGTAAAATTCAAATAGAATACATTCTTCGATATTATCATTGTGATTCAATAAAAGACTATTGGCATATCATTACTATTCAGGCCATCACAGGCACATCAAAACTTTAAGTGTTGGATTTATTTTGGAATACCACTGAAGTTTATTCAGTATTCAGAACTTAATTATCAGGACTTGTGCTGAAAATTCTAGGATTTTTTAAAATTTAATTCGCAGTACAGTGAGTTATTTTTTGCACGTTTTCACTTTTTATTTTAGGAAATAAATTGTTGAATTTTACAAAACTTGTTTGTTATTACTCTTTTATTTTACTTTATTTAAGACCATAGGATCGTAATAATATAGTAATGCAAAAGGTACGGTTAATATGCTGTTTTAAATTTATTATTAAAAAAAAAAACCGTTGATGGTTGACAAAGGTATAACATTTTAATTGGCAATTGAAGGTGACAAGCCTGATAGGATTTGTCAACATTTACACCATTTCGATATTCACACGGTTTGAAAATATAAGAAAAGAAACACCTCTCCCCTAGTCATCGTAACAGTGCGAGTGTATCATCACGTACCCTATACGATGTAAGGATATTGTCTGTTATATTTTTTGGAGGGAGTGTAAGAGTGTTAGGCATTTAGTGTTTGCTGCAACACACGTCGACCGCTACGAGGTGGAGGTGATGTCACTTGAAAACGATTACATTCGTTACAGATTTTGCATTTTATGGCGTGAATGTGCCGTATATGCAAGCGTAGAAACCAACATAGACCATGATGGGCAGGCAGATAGAACTCTATGGGCCTGCAGGACTGATTATATGGGCCTACAGATATTGGTCTGTGCTGGTTGTTAGGACTGATTGATACAAATATGCCGGAATTGCGTGACAGGAGATCATGGTCTGTGTTGTTTGGATTTGAATTTCTGTTGTTTGGATTTATTGTTGCTTGGATTTGAATTTTTGTTGTTTGGATTTTAATTTCTGTTTATTTGGATTTGAATTTATGTTGATTGGATTTTAATTTTTGTTGCTTGGACTGACACCGAAGTGTATACGGTCCTCCCGGCAGGTAAGACTGCCTTATGATTCTAGCAATTGGAAAGAACATTCAAACTAAATTGCGTTTCAACAACACAAAAAACCCTTCTTAATGAAAGTTCTTTCCAATTCTTGCAGGTCTTGAATATAGTATATGAACGTTTCGTAGTTTTATTGCCTGATGCGAACTTCATCTATCCTGTATGTTTTCAATTTATATATTTTTTTCATTACATCATTTCTGACAATCCAATGATCATATTCACGGACTACTTTGTAATTCTTTTTACCCACTTAAGTTTATATCATATGGAACACATAGTGATATCCCACCCCCTTGTCGTTTTTGGTATGAAAAACAATCATAACAGTACGTGAATATGTCTCTAAGGTACGGTGAATCACAAGACACAAGTCAATCAATACTTTTCACTTATTAAAATGGAAATTTTCAATTCCACTTCCGTTCTAGCACTGATGCAAGATATTAGGATATTACACTGCTTTTTTAATGCAACGTTTTGAGTGGACTCTGGCCAATCAATTTAAACAAGAATATGAGTAATTATTTAACAAATCATAGTAAAATTTGTATTGAATTTTCAATTCAACAATAAAGATGGTGACCTCCAGAGATATGTAGGACCAGCGGTATTAATTCGACTCCTGTACGAAACCTATAGAAACACCGTCCTATGCCAAATCGAGCAGCTTTAAATTTTTAAATATTATGTATCAAACCTATATCTCAATATAGTCCCATCCTTTATCCTTTGATGCAAGTTTTTATTTGGATAAAAGCTGTATGAGCTACGGCATTTTTTAAACACGTGGTTTCCAATTTCCCACTTAAAAAATTCGTGTTACTTTATCACTAAGTGCTCCGAAGCAAAAAGAATGAAATTACATCAATAAATTATTGCCTTTATTTTTGGTTTCAGTTACCAATAAACTCTCAAAAATACTTTTGGAACAAATTTTCTTTTCATTATCAGCTAATTAGGGACCTTTAAACCCATATACAGTCTACTTTATGTTCCAAACCATTGTCTGAGATTGGTTCCCATTTTTCCATATTACTCTGAGTGTCAATAAAATTCAGTTGAAGTGAATTTAAAAAGGAGGAAGGTGTGATTATTAGCTGTTTGATCAAATAAACAGATTACATCTACCGAATTAAATAAATATTTTATTTTGCTCTAAGACATTACTTTTCTGCCTGAAGTCGTTTAACACAGGCGCAGCCATTTGCCTTCACGATGTTAGAAAATTTCGGATGTTTTAGTTTAATATCAAAGTATATCCAAAACGACAATTCAGTTTAAGGATTCGGAAAAGCTGCAATTTGATTGGTTGATCGAACGGTCGCTAGAATATGACCTTCAATCGGATGTTGAGAGATTTTGTTATGGGAAGAAAAACAGGAGGATAGCAAGATCTTATTTAAAACAGTAAACATATCAGACACTTGCGGCATTTCTCAATATAAAAAGTTTATTGCAGCTTGCAAAATTGAATATTTTTTTATAAAGTGATTGGTAATGAAAATAACACTCGACGACGTTTCAGCAATCAATGACATACCAGCAAATTTAAATTTTTCATGTTAATTCTAGATCTTTGTACTGAAAATGAATAAATTTTTTATTTCAGTAGTTTGAATCTATTGATTACGTTGCTGTTAACGATGACAAATCATCTAGTGGTTGTGACGGTATAAAAGTTATTATGACGTATTAACATCGGTGGGCTTGAAGGCAATTCAAAATGGTTATTATTTTACTAGCAAAAGATGGGAAAGGCACAAAACCATTTGACCGGGGTGACCATTGTTGTCAATAATTGTCTTGGACCCCGACAGATCAATTGCAAATGTCTAAATGTTTATACCAGTCTTTAAAAATTCGCAGAAACGGCTTGGCAGTTGCTTCATAATTATATATTACACGTGTTCAACAATTTTGAGTCGCACAAGCTACAAAGGCTGCATTGGCCATGGATAAATATTTAGACAAATTTAGAAATATGCTCTAATCATAAAATGTGAAATTGGTAACACATCTTGTATCTGACCTACTCCATACTTTAAAGGGCACTACAAACACATGATTTAAGTACACTGTACTAAGAACGAAGAACATACGCCTTGTCTAAATCATAATCATAAACCATTTCTATAAACACTTTAAAATGTCTTTTGTAAAATCAATATTAAGTACATAAAACTTTGACCTAGACTTAAATACTTATTTATCAAACAATGTAAAAAATAGTGAAAACAATTAATTCACATTACTTTCTTGAAACTAAATTGTGCATCCAATAGTTTGCCATCTATCTATGCCCAATTTAAAGTTTTTCATTTAGAATCCTGGTAAAGAATTTTGAAAAGCATCTAAGTAAAGTAATACTTTAGTAATCTACTTTAGAACAAGGGTGACCAGATTTGATTATAGGTACAATTTCTATATTGCCGTTTGTGTTGGAAAATGATCGCTGTCGATATTGCATGAAATGTTTTTGGATATATAGGATCTAAATATTTCCACTACGTTTCTGAAACACTCATTCAAATAATAATTATTGCTATCTAGTTTTGAAGTTTTGAGATTGCGTGTCGCTTTTTCAGTCCTATCATTTCCACGTTTCTAAAAGTATAAGTATGCGAGCTTAAAGAGTCTTTTGACATATTGAAGGCAAGTCACATCTACATTTGTTAACCGGCAACGAGGTTCAGAGGTAGACCATTAACTTGAGGGTGGAATGGATGGGTTCTCTCTCTCTCTCTCTCTCTCTCTCTCTCTCTCTCTCTCTCTCTCTCTCTCTCTCTCTCTCTCTCTCTCTATATATATATATATATATATATATATATATATATATATATATATATATATATATATATACACACACATACATACATACATACATACATACATACATACATACATACATACATACATACATACATACATACATACATACATACATACATACATACATACATACATACATACATACACTTATAACAATATTACTTAGTTTAATTGTCAGAAGGAGAGTGCTCCTTTTCCCACGGCTGTCAGATTAACATTTAACATATGCAACCAATTCAGCAAATGTGGTCATGTTAGGTAGATGCGCAAGTGCCAAAAAATGCACCAGATGTTGTGACGAATTCGGTGTGCATCTGCAAGTGATTAAAAATGGAGTGGTAAATGCATTTTAGTTTGTGCAAAAGACTGGAGTATGAGATGATTAGCGGGAATGAAAACTCACTTAAAACACCGCATAGAGTTTCATCAGAAGTAGAATTTGTTGTTGTAGGGTTTAATGCCATTTTTCAGCAGAATATACATAAATGGCGGAGGAAAAACCGCGGAAAGAACCCTCGACCCACGAGACGCTACTAGCAAGCTTTCTCGTGTACCCACACTGGCCGAGCTCGAGATAGAGGTGAGAGGTCAGTGATCCGTTACGGTGAGCGCTTTAGACAATTTGGCCACTCCTGGAAGTTGGGGTAGGGTTTCCCTCATCAGATTAATATGATAATAGAAGCGTTTGAGTTTTCTTATTGAAATATATTTAAACTACCCTCAACTCAAATGACTTTGTCCTCACATCACACGCGCACGCATGCTAGCCTGCGCGCTGCGCGTGAACTCGAAAACAAAGTTACCACCAGACGCACATGCCAGGAGGTAGTTACATGAGGTGGTAAACTTCAACCTAGATCTGTAACCAATGAAACCTCTCTTATCGTAATATTCTTACATGTACACGTACAAGATCAAGACATATATATCATCGCATGGTGAACAAACAGAGCATAAGTGTATTATTCACATAATATATGCACACAGTGAAGTTTTTAGTCAGGTCGATATTACTGATTGTGACCATACTTCATATGTGGAGTTTCCTCTAACGACAACAACAGCAAGACTTTTATAACTGTTATGGAAAATATAATTTTATAACACCTATTTCAAAATGGTGTAAGATTTCCCAAATTTTGCCTCTGGATTTTTTTACTTTGTCATTTCCTCCACTTCATCCTACGTTAACATAACCGACAGACCGGTATCCTAGCGGGTTCTAATTAAAATTCAATCATGCTTCCAAACCAGAGATGTGAACCATTGTAAGGTACTAATTTAAAGTAAACTTATCCCACACATTAATCTTAATGTGTACGTGTCTCGCAGCCGACCACGAACAAATGCGCTCCAACAAAACATCTAAAGACATTGTGGTCCGTTCGTTATAAGAGTAATGCTGCAAAACTGAAACTGTATACACACAGAGAGACAAACTGTATACACACAGAGAGACAAACTGTATACACACAGAGAGACAGACTAAAAAGTACATAGCGATACCTATAGCCCTGTATTGCGCAATACGGAAGGGCTGATCATTTTTCATCCGTGTCACATCAGGCAAGTCATTTCTCGAGAGGTAAATAAGGAGAAATCTTTTTTATTTGAGATTTTTTCCCCCAGATCTTCCATTAGTAGTATTATAGGACTCCCTAGAGACAATGGGACTTTAATATTTAAAAGGGGTATATCCACTTAGGCTACATCCACTCTAGCGACAATGGGAATTTAATATGGGAATTTAATGAGCCACTCTAGCGACAACGGGAATTTAACAGGGGAATTTAATGAGCCACTCTAGCGACAGTGGACTTTTACATGGGGATTATTGGGCCCGTCTAATGAAAATGTCCATACAGCCACCACCACCTTCCGGGACACTCTAACAACAATGAAAATTTAACATGTGAATTGAATGGGCCACATTAGGGACAACGGGAATATAACATGGAACTTTAATGGGCCACTTTGGTGACAATGGGACTTTAATATGGGAATTATTGTGCCTGTCTAGCGTCAAGGGAATTGAACATATATAGAGACAGACGTAGAAACATGGTTCGATATAGAGACAACCACGCAAGCAAACAAACAAACAAAAAATAGGGCAAATACTGAATAAATCTTTTCGAGTCAATGCAGTGGCCCTGAAAAATGCCTTTGGTTTTCTTCTTAACACCATTCCGTTAACATAGAAGGCATCGCACAGATCGTCTTCTCTTCCTCTAACTGCTTCTGACCTCTGGACCGTATATTAAGACTCACTGCAGACAGCACTGTCTATCTACATAGATTCTTCTTTTCCAAAGAGCTGTATCAGTTATCTTAGTCACTGCCCATGATAATTTGGCATATATTGGATAGTCCGAGTGGAACAGCATCGATGATAGGAGGGTAGACGATTCTACCTTAGTCCACATCTTGTGACGAGAACAGGTGAAGAGAATCAAGTGAACTCTGGATATTTATAGTGGAGGATAGGATCGAAACGGATTGAGTTCTTTCACCAATCCAAACACGCATTACAAAATTCAGTCACAGTTCGGAATTGGATTTTGATATTTTTAACGTAGCTTTAACAATTTTTCAGTCATATCATAACTGCAACGCATCAGTTTATAGTGATGTCTAGCACTGGGACCTCATGCCGCAGACATTTAGCATGATGTCCCATCCGAGTCATATTATCCTGATACCAGGTCAACCAGACCTAACACTAAGCTCTTACTGTTGAGCGACAAGCGAGGCAGATGTTAGTACCATATTTTGATATGACTCGACCGGGGATCGAACCCACAACCTCTTATATCCTAGGCGGACTTTCTAATCACTAGGCCACCAGAGCGGTCCCGCACAGTGCGGAGGTTCTCTTCCAATTCGAAGTGACCTCACATTCCTTTGATATGTACGTTAGCGTCTGTGCTCAGTGAATAAGTGTGAGAGATTTAAAACATTATGGAAACTAAGAAGACGATGAATTGGGGTGCAACGGCCGTGGAGAGAGGAAGTGATGGCATAACAGTGGCTACCAAAGCAAACACGGTTCTACTTACAGAAGAGACCGATTTTAATTGCAATTGTGGATTTTCTCTCATCTTCGCAAAATTTTCTTCCTGTACCAGCACCTTCGCCTCATTCTTGTTCTGTACCATACGTCGAGAATTTAAACAGAGACAGAAAGAAGAAAGAATTTAAACAGAGACAGAAAGAAGAATTGAAATTTTTTTGCAACAGCAGAAAGAAGCAGAACATGCTTTTCTCTTTCAACAGCAATAGCGAGATGAAGAAGAGGCAAGAAAGCAATGACAGGAAGAAGAAGCAGCAGAGAAGAAGGAGAAATGGAAGATGATCAAGGTCAAACTCTGACGGTATTCATAGACATTTTGCCAGAGTTAAGGAGTCTGAAACAAATGTATCAGATTTATTTAATGCAACCTAAGAGAAAAAGACCTTCTTGAGCCAAACAATACAAGCCTATTCACACACCTACAACATCTCAGATACCCACCCTAGTGATTTCTACTAAATCATCGACATCAGCAGGTCCAGAAGTAAGACTTGGCCCTGGCAAAGGGATAAGACGGCTTAAGTTGTTTACTTCTCGTTCCTGAGTTTGTTTTTTATATATAAATTTTTGATATGAAAAGAAACAATAACAAATAACTACTCAACTGTCCTTTTCAGGGCCACCCACTTCTCTCGAAAAGAGATAGTATTCATTTGCCAAAATAAAAAAAACCCTCAAAATCCTTTTTTTCGTGATGTACGAGTGTGAATATATGCATGTAGGTCCTTAATCCATAAAATCAAAACCAAGAGACACTTACGATTTTCTTTCTGTTATTTTTTGGTACAAATGTACAATCTAATTCACAACATAATAATTTTTAAAAGTTCATTGTCTGCTTCTTTGTCTTTGTTCACTCTTTACTTTTTTGAATTTCTTCACTGTCACAAGTTTTCCTCCTCACTTTCTTCTCTTTCTTGACTTGTCTGGGTTCATCCTTTGCGGAGGGCACCTCTTCTTCTTCCTGTTCAGAATCCATCTCTAGCTCTTGCTCCTGTTGTTTCTTACTGCAGTCTGAAGGCCAATGTCCTTTCTTTTGACATTGATAACAGGTGTCTGACATTGATAACAGGTGTCTTGACCTTTGTCTCTTTTGACATTTCTTGCTTTTTTACAGTCTTGACACTCTGAACATCAACGCCCTTTCTTCTAAAAGATTTTTCAATTATCTTGACTTTTATCTCGAAAGGAGGAGAGTAGTCTGTCGGCTTTTCTGAAGAAAACTTTCTTATGACAACTCGTAAAGCTCTGATCAGAAACTCGATTTGTGTTAGCGCTTCCATCTTTCTGGTTGGATGTAATGAAATGAATACTTGGAAGGAAGACACTGAAACTTTATATAGGGAAGACACTTGTCTTGCATGGATATGTAGGGGACCGTGGCGTTTAAAATGTTGTTATTTGACTTTTTGAGCTGAAGATGAAACGATCTCATCATTTCGTGAAGAAAGAATAAGAAAGTAAGAGGCTGAAACGTGATTTATCGCCTAACACAGTACCTGATGTCTTGGCTCAAATTTGTGTCAGCGACTTCGAAGATAACATGAGTGAGCCAGAATCTAGACTCAAACAGTCTGCTTCAAACCAAAGTAAAACCACCACTAAATCATGAAAAGTACTACCACATTCGAGAGACCGATAAATGCTTGTCTTGAAAATTTAGGATCGCGGTCTACACGTACACGGTAAAATTTAAAGATTTAAAGTCCGACGTACCACTGGAGAATGCAGAAGATTTCATCACCGATGTGTGGGATTCTTAATTAACCACACTGAAATGGCAATGTCAAGCCAAAGAACACGATTGCTTGACACTTTCCACTTATTACAACAGTCTGATGTCCGGTGTTTTTAGCGGATTTAGATGACTAGCGGGATTGATACCTTCCAAAATCATCGAAAAGATTCAACACATGCAGCAATCGAACGACAAATTTCACAAAACCGATGGAAGTGCGACACTGTATATGGCCCACATTTTTCTTCCCCAAGGGACAGGTTACGAAAAGTTGCTTATGGTGGAAGACCTTCACAGCACAAAAGCTAGCCTTGACCGAATGAACAACCTTCGAGAGAAGATGTCTTTAGCCCGTATCATCGTGATAGGATGAACGAAAGCCGACAAGACCGACACGGTATAATGGAAAAGAACCTGGCAAGCTATTCAATGATCGGACCGAGCCAAACAATGAAGAGAAGCAGAACTCCTGTTACATCAAGCGGAGTTTTCCAAAAACACACCATGTCGCATTCCTGAAATGCAAAAATCACAAAACGTCATAGCTCCTCTCTACACCTTAAAAATACACCTTCAAGAAGTGCGCTGACCTTTGTTGTTTCGATGCAAATATTTTAAAGCCTTATTTTGGAACCAAAAGCAATGTTGGTATATTTCCATATTGGTCTCAACATTGTTACTGCTGCTGTTGTCTGGGCAATTCTGGAAAGTAGTTCTGGTTTGGAGCCTCATCTGTGATAATTGATCTCAAGAACTTGAAGCTTTTAACTCTTTCCAGTTTCTGTCCACTGACCTTTATTTCTGCACTGATGCCACTGGTTTTGTTTGTCAGTTTGGTTTTTTTTCCGGCATTTACCTCCATACCGTAAGCTGTGGAGGTTGTGTCAAAGCGCTTAACCAAGTCAGCCTGTTCTTTTTCATCTCCTGCTAAACCATCAATATCATTTGCAAAGAGAATTCTTCTCCCTCCCATGCTGACACTGCCCTTGTGGTCATGGAAAACATCCTCTATTTTCCTTTCCAGGAAATTATTGAAGAGTGTAGGTGACAGTTTATATCCCTAGACAACATTTGACAATACGAAGGTTTGATTAAATGCAAAGTCTTGCCTCCCACGAACTTGTATCATCCCGTTTTACCTTACCGTTGCCAAGGAAAACTGAAGTTTCCTTTATGTTGTATTTGTGCCGGAACGTGCAAAAAACCCAACTTTGTCATCACATCCAGGAAAAACGTGCCTTGACGGGAACGTGGGTCACCGTGGAATTTTTTATAGCCCTGGAACTGTGATACCAACTGTTAGAAGTGTACGAAATTTACAACTTTCCCAAGACATAAAAATGCCACAAGGGCGACTAAACTCAGAAAGGCATTTTCGTAAGACTCCGTGAATGTAGTTTTGAAACTGAGGCATGAAGGCTATGCTTCCTGTTGCCATACTCCCGAAGACCAAAAGAAATTCAAAGAGAAATACAAGGAGTAGGAAGGTATCACTTTGTAATACATAAAGAAAAACGAAGGAAGGCGATCGATTGCCAAAGTGATGTCAATTTGCTTGTGGGGAAAATGGCACAAAAACCGTGTTTACCCAAGACGGAGCATTTGTGATGTGTCGAATTTTGAAAACTCTTAGAAACATTGGTTAAAGGAATTGTATCAAAGTCAACTTGATTAAAGTAGAAAGAGTTAGAGATAGTTAGATGATTATTTTCATTTCATCTCTGAATGTCAAAAGAAAATTCGTTCCACGCGACGAAACTTGACCGAGTCATATGCTATGGTACAAGACTATGACATAAGACCCTTTCCCAAAATCAACTGGTTAAAAGAGGAAGCTTGGCAATAAGTGATTGTTCAAAGGAACGTTAATTACGGCATGATTAGCTGTCTTGACAATCAAAAATTCTACGGAAAGGATTTAGGAAACAGTCTATTCTGATTGGTTAGTAGTAATTTATGGGCGTAACTCTGTAAGAAATTAAGAGTTTTGCTTTGGAAAAATTCTTCAGTCTTCAATCTTTATTGAAAGAAGAGGGGTCGACTCCGGGAAACGTGAAAGACGTTATCTTTTATTTTTTGCAGTAAGACGTGAGAGTTGTCTCAGAAAGTAGACAAACTCTACATTTGAGGTTCGTTGGAAACGAATAAGAAACAGCAAAAGGGATACAATCTTAGTTTCCCGATTTTAATATGTTATTTCATTTGTCGATTTACTTGCAAATGTATTGATGTCATGAAGTATGTATGTATGATTTCAATTTGCAGGGTTTTAGTGAAATGTTAGTCATGACATTTTATTCTTTAATTTTCTAATTATCAATTCATTTGGAGAATTGACAAGATTGCATGTAATTGAATGTTCGTTGAAAAAGTTGACAAGATTTCATGTACTTGAATCTTCGATAAATATGAGTGTTTAGGAATTTTCAAGAATTAGGCATAGTTTGTAATATTTAATTGATCACGTAAACTATTTTAGAAAAGATAGATTTGAGGGTCTAAGCCATATGTAATTTAACACTGCTAGATAGTTAGTGTAAGAAGTCAAGGGGTGTTAAATACGGGCACATACGTCTTAGCTGAATGAAATTTAATGACCACCACTAGCGTGACCCGAATTAAGGTCAGGACAGGCAATGACCGTCTATGTAAACATAGGAATTAGTGAACAAGTGAGTGCAACAAAATTTATGCCTTTTGTTTTCTGAGCCGAATTAATGTAGAAATTTAGATATACTTGGAAATGTGACCTATTGTCTATTGTGAGACACTTTATTTATTAACGGAAAGCAGCTTTCCTGAACTTTCCCGAGATTTGTGAACTCTTTTAAGATTTCCCTGAAAAATCCCTGTACCAAGTCCAAGTATCAGAGCAAATTCTGAGCCGAAATCTAGGTCTAGAGACGATTGTTAAATCAGAGTTCGACTGACAAGAGTCCAGGACCAGACAACTAGACAAAGATTGGCAGAGCAGAGACGAACGGAAGACTCGATGTCCGGATAAGAAAAGGTGATGATGTCGCTCATCGTTGTACTCAAAGGTCACATCTCGTAGGCAATGAAGAGTCGAAATAATTCTGTCACTGACAAGTAATTGAAAGAAAATTTGTATTGTCTTTTTTTGTTTGAGTACATGTTAGTACATTTTTCCTTCTTTTGTAACCAAGTAATTGATTTCTTTTCATTTTTAATTCCGTTGTTCAACTGGTTAAATTTTATATTTGTCCATTAAAAGGGGGCTCGTTGTGTTTATTTCTTCAATATACTTGTTTAGAGATCTGCATTCTTCTTTCTATTTATCCACTGGGTAAATTACACATCGCGAGAGGTTATTCCCTAGCAGCGAACCGTAGTGGAAAGGTTGGTGTGTGTTTTGAACGCCGCCAATTTATCACAGTATTTGACATAACTTACCCGCTACTTCCAGATGATTTACGAGAAAAAAAATACATGAAAGACATAAAGACTTTATCATGGTCAATTGCAAAGAAGAACTGGACTTTGTAGAAGCCGAAAAAATTGGAAATGTCATCATTGCGAACTAGGTGACATCCCTTGCTCGCTTAAAATTGTACGACGCTTTACAACTGTTAAGAGTTCGTGTGCTGCATTTTGACACAGACAGTTGCATTTACATTAATCGCCTGGGTTAACATCACCCTGTCAAGGAGACAGTTTAGGAGTCTGTATGGACAAGCACCCATTTGACAAGATTATACGTTTTGCTAGTGACGGTCCCAAAAATTACGGTTACGAATTGAGGGACGAACAAGATGTGCATATCTAGTGTAAAGTGAAAGAAAACTTAATTTTTGCACCATTCAAGTAGTAAACCTTGGTGTTTTGAAAAACAAGCTTTGCAGTCTGGAGAGGATCGATATTTTAAAGTGACTGCCTACTAATCTCAAACCTACAACTTTACGTTTACCCACACACCAAATCATCAGTAAGCTTTGGGAAAAGATGTATCAATTCATGTACCAGAAGAGAATGAGACCCTCCAACCACTTCAATTTACTGTACAGTCACGTCGATATTGGTCAGCATATAAGAAGGGACAACGTCCAAGATAGATAGTTCATTGTAACTCCTATTGCCAAGCGAGAAAGATGAACACTTTTAAACAGACAACACCATTCAAGTTCGGTGATACTCAAGTGGAATACGCCACTGTGCCTTGAGATTGCAGGCATGCCGTACACTGTGACCCCAGCGATTCAGTATCAAATCTAAGAACTTTTGCTATTACTACTGCTACCATACTTGCCATGGAAGGTGATGTGTGTGTGTGTGTGTTTGTGTGTGTGTGTGTGTGTGTATGTCAAACATGATGAATGCGAAAGCTGTGCCACTCCATATTGTGGATTATTTTGCCGGTTTTGATAGTCAACGTGAAACCATGCGACTGCCTCCCTACGGGTGTCATCCAACCCTGAACAAACTACTGCCCACTTCACCGCACCTCATTGAAATGAGCCCTTGAAAGAAGAATATTCGTTCCCTTCGCGTTTTCCTCAATACTGGGACTTTCAAAGATCGATTAAAATCCTTATATGATAAGTGGCCTACATATCTGAGAGGATCTACCTCTGAAGAATTAAGCAGAACCGGATTTATCTACTTAGGCAAAGGGGATAACTTCAAGTTGTTCAGAAGTGGTGTATCATTTCACCAGTGGGAGAAGAAAGATTCCGCTTATCTTGAACATGCTTGATGGTCTCCGCACTGTCACTAGCTACCTTTAGTGGGACCCCAGTCATCTCTGAATGGATACTTTATAAGAGAACATTTGTGGTTTACCTGTGGAAGTGAGAGAATGCGTTTAGAGAGTTTATCAAGATACAAGTGAAACGCAAGAAACAATTGTACTCTAATAATCATCAACTTTTAAGTTACACGTGGTATCTGAATGCCATATGAGACTTGTTTCATTTGAAAGTGTTCAAATTGTCGGACCTTTAACAACAACCTAATGGATATTGATGTACATATTTCAAGATTCAACAAAATTGTCAAATTCCAAACGATGTGGACTGCTTTGTTGGTTACATGGTCAATATAAGATGCTCAAGATATTGCGGTAGCATCTTATTTTGAAGGTTGGGCTCATTCTTTGTAGATCTGATGTGAGCGTCCATGTTTCACAAACATAAAGAAAGATGTATATGACAAATGAGCGCATCAGCCTTATTTTGGAACCAAAAGTAGTATTGGTATCTTTCCATATTGGTCTAAACATTGTTATTGCTGTTGTCTGGGAAATCCTGGAAAGTAGTTCTAGTTTTAAGCCCTCATCTGTGATAATTGATCTTAGTACATGAAGCTTTTGACTCTTTCCAACTTCTGTCTACTGACCTTTATTTCTGCACTGATGCCACTGGTGTTGTATGTCGTCAGTTTGTTTTTTTCGTCTTTAACCTCCATACCGTATGCTGTAAGCGGTATAAAATATACTTCGTCGGAAAAGGGGAAAACCACAATCATGGCGTTGGATTTCTTGTCCAAAAGGGTATTGTGAACAGCATTATGGGTTTCTTCCCAGTCTCAAGCAGGCTCCCATCTGCCTGAAGGAGACTACCTTCACCATCATAATCATACAGGCCTTTGCACCACATCTAACTACGATCACAACGAGCAGCCGATGTGTTTATACCTCTTTTAGACGGAGGTAATAAATGTACTTTTTAACAGAATCGGTTTTATTTCAGTACCGTACCATAATTGTTTAATCACTCTCTCACCACACGTAATCTCTTGAATCAAGATTTGATCATGTAAAAGATTTTGGTAATCCTTGAACTGTTGCATTGGTATTGGGTGTACTCTGGTCATCTTGTAAGTAGAGTGAGTGACATCCAAAACTTTATGAATCTCATGTGATTTGTCTATGTCTGAACAATGGAACACTTTGAAATGAATCAATCCTCTTATAGCATTCAGGTACAAGTGGTTCCAACACTGTGATATAACGGACACAGTTGTTCTTTGCGCGTGATTTGTATTTTGACAAATTCTCGGTAGATATGTTCTCTAATCTTCAGAGGTAGACTAGGAATGTACTTTTCTAAACTAGACATTCACAGCAATGTCGTTCCAGTGTTCCGATGGTAAGATTGGTTGTACGATTGAACAAGATGCGAGAAGATGTCGTTGTAATTGAGAGTTTGTTGATACGTAAAATATTTTCACATATACTTTCTTTCATGGTGCGTTGAAAACGATTCTAAGTGGTAAAAATGAATGTCACGTTTCTTCAATGAATTTTGGAAACCTTCGTTCAGAAATTCGGTGCCTTTGTCGGTTTGCCATCGAGGAGGGTGACGACCACTTTGTTTCAACACCAGTTTCATGGCTTGCACTAACTCTAACTCACTACTCGATTTGGAATTTTAAAAAAATAATCACTATCAACAATACAACACTTTTCACCCACTTGTAGTTGGTCAATGTCTGACCACTTGAATACTTTCTTCAGAATCAATCCCCTTATAGAATTTAGGTACCAGTGCTTCAAACATCGGTAAGCCACGAATGTTCTCTTGTAAAGTATCCATGACCATGTATCAAACACTTCTCCTAGAGCGAAAGTGATCAATGTAGTGTGTAATTTCTGACCACTGTCATTCAGAGTAACGGTCAAGAATGTCAAGAAAATCTAAAGCGAAAGAGTAAGATAAACACACCCTTGATCGAGAGAAATCGACCTTTTTGGTTGACTTTTTCACTTTCCTCTTGTGAATTTCTTGAATTAATATTTCTATTGTCGCTAATTGACCTTTGACTCTGGCAAGTCCCTGCCAAATATCCTTGCAGATTTTCTCTTTCAATTCAATGGTTAATGTTTGAAGATTATTTTTTATATCAGGTTTAAATACTTGTCTAGGGGTGGTCCAACGTTTGACTCCTAACCACGTAGCTACTTTCTTACACGACATGTTTGGTCCCACTTCAATGACGAGGTCACACTACAGGTAGGTAGTGACAATCCGGAGACCATCGAGTATGTTCCAGGTAAGCGGAATCTTTCTGTTCCAACTCGTGAAGTGACACTCCACAACTGAAGCACTTGACTTTATCCCCTTCATCCAAGTAGAAAAATCCGGCTCTGGCTAATTCTTCGGGGGAAGGTCCTCCAATATATTTTTGCTATTTTCCTCTGATGGTTTGCAATTAACTTTATTAGTCGCTTCCATAGTGCGTTGTAAAAACTGACTTCAGTGTTACGTTGATGTTTATCAGTGAAATAAGCTCCCGTTAAACTCGTACACGATCTTGAGGATTTCCAAGTCCCAGCCATCTACTGAATAGCTTCCTATGCCAATTTAGCCTCCTCCATTGCGAGCATATTGGATCCATTTATCTTCCTTGTCACACAAACAATGTATCCAACGTAGGGCTCTGACCGGGTATTGACGTTTGACAGAATTGAATGTTTGAGGACTGATAACAGCTAGGGTGTTTTCGGACATGAATCTTTGACGGTACATTAAGGAATACGCTTTGACAATGTGCAGGCTTCTTTGAGAGGTTCGATGCCTCCGTGTTCCATGAACAATTCCACGGGGACATCGTAAAATGTCTACGTCGGAACGACAATAATTTAGCCCAGGGGTGGGCAACTTCTCCAATCGGCGGGGCCGGATATGGGAAAATGAAGTCCTTGGCGGGCCGGATTACTGAATCGATACCTTAATCGCGTATTTATCCACCTATGAAAGGAATAAATCGTATTTAATGTAAACTTTAAACATGTAAACTTTAAGTTTATAGCATAGAGACTAAAAACAGTATTTAATTTAACGTAATGTACTTCAATAGCTGCTGAAGTCAATGAGACATTTGTGGTCGATCAAAGTTGTCAACAAGTTGTTTGAACTCTGGCTGCATGTCGGACATAGAAATCCTAAGTAAAGACTGCCCGTGAACAGTTAGATTGGAACACAGCTTGGTATTGTTAATGTTCATGGTCGAAAATGTTTCCTCGCAAATGTATGTAGACCCGAACAGAACAAGTAGTTTCATGGCCATCTTTCTCAGGTTGGCAAACTTGGACTCATTCAGTGACGCATAAAATTTGTTTATGCTTTCAGATTGGAATTTCTCCTACAAGGTAGAGTCACACTGCAGATCAATCAATTCCAGCTGTAGTGCATCCGGCACCTTTTCAGTCAGTTGCAAACGGTGATGACAAGATATCAAACTCAGCAGCAAGTTTCTGAAAGTATGCAAAATGACGTGAAAATTCATTGTCTATTGCAAATATCATATTTTTTATACTTCTCAGTTGACATCATCTGGGATGCCATAGTTTTGAATGTTAGAAAGTGTGTTGTGATATTTTTACTGAGCTGGCGAGAAAACAGTTTTAGCTTCACCCTGAATGCCTTCACTGTTGAGTACATTTCGTGAGCAAAGTGCCCTTCCCTTGAAGTCTGGTGTTCAATTCATTCATATGTTCAAAGAGATCAACTGCAAACGCCAGATCTGACAGCCATTCACATTTTCTGAGTTGATGATATTCTGTATCTTTCCCTTTCATCTCCAAAAACAGTAAGATTTCCGTTTTGAGGCCCCAGACACGTCTCAGAACTTTCCCCAAACTCAACCAGTGTACAGCGGTATGATATAAAACATCACTGTGATCCGAGCCGCAATCTTCCAGAAGTGTGATAAATTGTCTGTGATTTAGACCTCTCGCCCTGATGAAATTAACAATTTGCACAACTGGATCCACATGTTTCATGTCAAGCAAACTTTTACATAGCACTTCCTTGTGTATTATGCAATGTAGAAATATCAACTCCCAGGTGCAATCGACCTCTGCAACATGGTCACCCAGTCTCTTCAGTATACCAACTTTCTTTCTTGTCAAAGATGGACAACCATCCGTAGTAACACTGGCCATTTTCTGCCATGGTAATTGCATTGTATGCATGGCATTTTCCACACATTCAAAAATATCTTCCCTGGTAGTAGTGTCTTATATTGATTCCATTGACAGCAATTCTTCTGTGATTTCAAAGTTTTCTGAAATGCCTCGTACAAAGATGGGCAACTGTGCAGTGTCATCGATATCACTGCTTTCATCCAATGCAAAGGAAAACAGCTGAAATGAAGGTACACGCCCTTTCAGTTGTGATGTCAGGTCTTCACCAACTGCTTCAATGTGACGAGCCACAGTTCTTCTCGATAAACTGACTTTTTCAAACTTCTTTCTTTGTTCTGGACAGACTTGATCAGCTACATCGAGCATGCACTTTTTTGACAAATTCACCATCACAGAACGATTTGCTGTGCTTAGCAATGTTGTATGCGACTACAAAGCAGGCATGAGTAACAGCCTTCTGGGCTACTTTGTTTTTTTTCCGAATGCATTCTACTGCTTTAACACGTTTTCTGTCCAGTTCTGTTGCTCCTGTTTGCCGTTCTGCTGCTGATAAAGTTCTGCCATAGCCTGCATGTTTCGTCGCATAATGGTGGCTAATGTTGTACTCTTTCAACACGGCAACACTTCACTGCACAGCAAACATGCTGCTCTCTTGCCGACTTCTGTGAAAAAGTACTTAGGCATTCAATCTTTGTTAAATGCGCAACACGCGCTATCAACTTTACATTTCTTGGCAAAATCCATGATAAAAATTTTATTGTAAATTCTAAATCTAATTTTAACTGAATTCTAACCGCGGGCGACATTATCATGTACGACCAGAAACAGTCTGCGGGCCAGTCGAAATTCCGTCGCGGGCCGGGTCTGGCCCGCGGGCCGTATGTTGCCCGTCTCATATTTAGCCTTTCTTCCTGAAAGTCGCAGGGGTCCGAGGCGTGAGTAAGGTACCATACGTAGAAAGCTTCTCTTTCTGTGGTACGCATGTTGTCGGAGTCATAGTAGTGAACCTCAGGGAAATGGGGTAGAACGGTATGTCCATTTCCTTCAGTATTAAAAAGTAGACAAAAGCCGTTGGCCATTTCTGTCATGCCAAACGTTTTAGGCATACGATTTAAGTCATGTCCAAGTAATTAATTGAATCTTTAAACTGCACTTGGCCCACTGAGATGGAAATGAATTTTGCTTATTTCAAAGTCTTTTTAGGACATTTGGTACTTTGTTCCGTATAGTATTGCAAAAGAAACTGTCCATCTTATCCGGAGAGATTGTGAGTCATGACTATCTCCGCAACGTTCGATGTCCTCTTCCCTCCACGTCTCGTCGATAGGGTCTAAGATTCATTGGGCAAAATCGGAATGTGTTAGACCCTTGAAAGTTGTTTTCACGTTCTCCAGGAATCTTGCTGCAGTGAGAGCAATAAATCAAGATTGTCTCTTGGATGCACTTCTCACACGCTCGATAAGCTGCACAGAAATTAGGAATATGAATGCCAGTCTCTTGCATGCATTTGAACTTAAACAAAATTAAATTGCCTTTCTTCTTCTGGTCATATTCTTTTTCTTCATGTTTAGGATGCTATCTTTGAATCTAGCATTGGTGTTCCAAGTCCACGGTTTGGTGACAAATATAACATCGTTTCTTTCCTGAACAGACATCTAACTTGACACTATTAATACGTATGCCTTGTCCACAAGTAGGGTACAATGTCAGGAGTTGACATGCATATTTCTGCAGTGATCCTTACGTTTTCAAATGTTGGCAACAGGAAAAGCTGACAAACGTGCGCTGACAAGCTGGGAAATGCACCCGTTCTTGTCCTTCGTCCAGACATGGTTTATAGGCTTAAACATCCCTAACATTTCGATCGCAATGCTTGTTTTGCTCTCGATTATTATAGCCATATTCACATTTCGCACAGTAATAACCGTATGACAGGAAAGCAATGAGGCTGATAATGGCATCAAAATGTTCATCGTGATAACAGACGTGACTGTATTTTCCGTCTTTGAAATCTTTGCCTCGAAACAATAGTGGTTCGCACAATTCTTGAGGGTGTGCTTTCTAGGTGTAACGTGGAGCCAAGACGTCTCGCAATTTTTGCATTTCAGGAATTGCCACAGGACGTGTTTTTAGCTAGTCTTGCTTGCTACAAACAGGAGTTCTGCCTCTCTTCATTGTTTAGCTCGGTCTGATTGTTGAATAGTTTTCAGGCTCTTTTCCATTCTACCGTGTCTTTCTTGTCGGCGTAGGTTTATCCCAACACGAACGCATGGACTAAACATATCTGGTCTTGAGGATTGTTAATTTGAACAAGGCTACGCTTGATGCTGCGAAGATTGTCTACCAATAACACTATTTTGCCATGTCCTATCCCTTGAGGGAAGAGAAACGTGGGTCATGAACAGTATCGCTTTTCTGTCGGTGATGTGAAACTTATTGGATTGCTGTACGTGTTTAATCTTCTCCATGCTATGGAATATATCAATTCTGAGGGACTGCTAAACTCGATCCAAACGGGAGACGTCAAATGGTTGTGATGAATGGAAAGTCTCAAGACATCGTCTTCTTTGGCTTGACATTGCCGTTTCAATATAGTTAACAAAGAATCCCACACACGGGTGAAGAACCCCTCTGCTTTTTCTGGAGGAACGTTTGTCTGTCTCTCTAATGAGGTAATAATTTTCAGGGTTTACTGTTGGTAATGGACTTTGGTTTGGTGTAGACTCTCTGGGCTTAAATTCTGGTTCACTCGTCTCATCTTCAAATTCACTGGCGTGAATTTAAGTCAAGACTTCGGCTACTTTGTGAGGCAATAAATCACTTACTTTTTTTACTTTGTTCTCCTTTCTTTACGAAATGATGCGATCGTTTCATCTGGACTGCAAAATGTCAAATGACATCATATGAGGAAACCTTTATAGTCATGTGAGACCATTGTATATATAAAAAGCTAGTGACTTCAGTCTCAGTATTGACTTTAGTCTCGAACAGATCAGCTCGATGGAAGAACCCACACTGACGGAACTTCTGATTAGAGCTTTGCGAGATGTCATAAGAAAGTTTTCTTTAGACAAGCCGACGGACTACTCACCCTTCTTTCAATATAAAAGTCAAGCTACTTGCTATATCTGCCAGAACAAAGGACACTGTGATAGTACTTTTCAGGGTTTACTGATGAACTTTGACTGGGTCTTGACTCTCTGGGTTAAGATTCTGATTCACTCATCTCATCTTTAAAATCGCTGTCAGGGATTTGAGCCAAGACTTCAGCTACTGTGCGAAGCGATAGATCACGTTTCTGCCTCTTACTTTCTTCTCCTTTCTTTACAAAATGATGCGATCGTTTCATTTTGATTTCAAAACGTTAGATGACTACCATTGAAACATATTGGTTCCATTCATGTCAGACCAGCGCACATATAAGGAGCATGTATTCATTTAGCTCTCAGACAAATCAAAACAATGGAATAATCCACACTTATGGAACTTCTGATTAGAGTTTTGAGAGGTGTCATAAGAAAGTTTTTTTTTTCTTTCAAACAATCCGACGGGCAACTCACTCTCCTTTCGAGAAAAAAAGTCAAAAGACTTGCTATATCTGCCAGAACAAAGGGCGTTGGGCTACAGAATGTCCAGATCGTCATAAAGGCAAGACCAGTCCCAGAAGAGATAAAAGTCTAGGTATCTGCTATCATTGTAAAGAGAGAGGACATTGGTCTTCTGAGTGGTGCCCTAAGAAACAACTGGAGCAGGAGAAGAAAGAAGAACAAGAGGAGATAACCTTGGCAAAGGAAGAACTCCGAGACACGGGGGGGGTGTCTTTTGTTATCCCCGCCTGTTGTAACAGTAGTTCTGACTCTTCTTTGTTTGGCTTGGTCCGATCTTTGAATAGTTTTCCAGGTTCTTTTTCATTCTGCAGCGTCGTTCTTGTCAGCATTCGTTCGTCCCACCACGATGGCACTGCTTAACACATATTATTCTGAGGGTTGCTAATTCGGATAATGATGCGTTTGATGCGACGGAGGCCGTCCACCAATAACACTTTTCAGCGTTGGCCAGTCCCTTTAGGAAGAGAAACTTGGGTCATGTACAGTGTCGCTTTTCCATTGGTGATGTGAAAGGTATCGTTGGATTGCTGTACGTGTTAAATCTTTTCGATGACTTTGAAAGGTGTCAATTCTACTTGACTGCTTACCTTGATCCCAACAGGTGACTTCAAACTGTCATAATACATGGAATGTCTCAACGAATTTTCTTTTGGCTTCACATTATCATTTCAGTGTGATTAACAAAGAATCTCACATATTGGTAATGAACTCTTCTGCTTTCTACAACGATACGTCAAACTCTTTTTTTAGAGGAGCGTATATCCGTCTCATGAATGTGGTTAACAGATTTTGGGTGTTTCTGGTAGTGGTCTTTGGTTTGACGTAGACTCTCTAGGTCTGGATTCTGGTTGACTTATGTCATCTACGAAATAGCTGGCATGAATTTGAGCCAGTAGCTGATACTGTGCGATGCGATAGTCACGTTTCTGCCTCTTACTTTCTTCTCTTTTCTACACGAAATGATGCGTGCGATCGATTCGTCTTGATTGCAAAGGTTAAATGACTACATTTTATATGCATTGGTCAGCTGTATATTTATGTAAGGTCAGTGCTTTCCCTATATAAAGTGTCAGTGTCTTCTCTCGAAGTATTCATTTCACTCTCAATCCTATCAGAAAGTTGAAGGAGCCAACACAGATCGAACTTTTAATCAGAGCTTTGTGAGTTGTCATAGGAAGATAAATCGATGAACTACTCCCCCTCCTTTCGAGATAAAAGTCAGGATCAGATAAACCGATGAACTACTCCCCCTCCTTTCGAGATAAAAGTCAGGATACTTGCTATACCTGTCAGAAGAAAGGTCATTAGTCTTATGAATGTCCACAATGTCAAAGCAAGACAAGCAATAAAAGAGACCAAAGTCAATATACCTGTTATTATTGTCAAGCGAAAGGACATTGGTCTTCAGACTGCCCTAAGGAACAACAGGAGCAGAAGATGATGATGGGTTTCGAAGAGGAAGAAGAAGTACTCTCCGTAAAGGAAGCACCCAGACACGTCAAGAAAGAGGAGAAAAGAAGACGGGAAGGAAGGGAAGAACCAGTGGAAAAACGATGACAGTGAAGAAATTCAAGAAAGGAGATAGTAAAAAGAAAAAGAAGAAAAATGAACTTTTTTTGTGTGATGTGTTGTGAAATTGGATCGTATATTTTGTACCAGAGGATATACCATAAAGAAAAACGTAAGTGAATTCTGGTTTTGAGTTTTTATTTAATAAGGACCTACACTCATGCACTCACACACATAAATCATGTGAAAAAGTGAGTTCTATTTGATTTTGGCAAACACTGAGTGGTCTCTTTTCGAGATTCGAGTGAGATGGGTGACCCTGAAAAGGTCCTTTGGGTGTTTATGGTTTTTGGGGTATTGAACTCAGGAATGAGCTTTAACTACCTTATCCATTTACCACGGCCATCGCCTTTTACTGGAATTGCCCTTGTGAATGATTTGGTAGAAATCACTAGTGTTGGTATATCAGGTTTAGTTGGTGTGATGGACTGTTTGGCTCGGGAAGATATTTTTCTTTTAATTCGTATTAAGGAAGTCTGATACATTTGTTTAAGACTCCTTAACTCTGCGAAAATGTCCAAGAGTACCTTCACCGTTTGACTTTCATTTTCCTCCTTCTCTCATAGACCTTGCTTTTTTTCTTCTTCTTTTCTTCGTTTTATTTATGCCTCTTCTTCTCGCTTTTGCTATTGAACGAGAAAGGTTTCTTCTGCTTCTTTCTGTTGCATGCGACGTCGAAGATCTTTGGAAGCATCTCATCTCTGTGGCCTGTATCCTTTTCTCTAAGACCACAGAGTCGTAATAGATGTTTTAAATATAGTAACAGAAAACTTCTATTTCACGCATTGCTGTTAAGTTTTAGTACTCTTACGTAAAGTCACACAACGTTTATCTTTCCATTTATTATTTTACCAAGTTGCCCGGTATATTTATACCCCAGAAAGAGAGCAGCTTCAAACTTTTGATTTATGATTATTGATCTTCAATTTTGACTGGTTATGATGCCTATCAATAACGGCAGAAAAAAAAAAAAAAAAAAAAAAAAAAAAAAAAAAAAAAGCTACTTTTCAAGTGCCTTTTACACAATCGTCATTCTTTGACTTTTCGACTCACCAGAAGATATAAAAAGTCAAGTTAAATTTTATCTTTCACTTTTTTGAGTAGTGTGCATATTGAGAGAA
This sequence comes from Potamilus streckersoni, assembly GCA_016746295.1. Lineage (NCBI taxonomy): Eukaryota > Metazoa > Mollusca > Bivalvia > Unionida > Unionidae > Potamilus > Potamilus streckersoni. The sequence goes on from JAEAOA010002000.1 coordinate 920,722, forward strand.
ACAGAACAATCCTAATTTTCTTTGGTTAATATTCTCGTACATTGATCATAGATTAATTAATGTTTTCCCAGAAAAAAAAACCATAGGCAATGTTTTAAAATGAAAAGTACATGGGACATAGGCGACCTTTTTTCTTTGGGTTTGAATGTCTCGTATTGCGATTTTAAAACATCTAAATTGAAAATAATTGGACCAGCTCTACTGAGGGTATTTTGAAAACGCTGAAATTTACTAGCACACTGAGATTGTGAAGACAATATATAAACAGCACAGCAACACTGCAGAAATCAGCCTGTGCTAAGAATAGCACTAATTTTATATTTAAAAAAAAGAAGACCAAGCGAGTCAACGATAAAAGGTATGTATTCATGAAATGGACAGCGTATAATCATTTTATAGTTGCAAACAAGCCATGACATTAAAATAAACGGATGAAATACAATGCACAAACGACAATATACATGGGCAGCAAAAGATAGTGAGTTTATAGAATGTGACATATGTAGAAATTACGACGTAATAGAAAATGAGGGAATTAAATGATATTTATTCAAGGTTCATATAACAAGCGGGAATAAAAGATCTCATAAAAGAATACAAAGTAGGCTGCACGATTTTGAAAAGGAATAGAAATGATGAGGAGGACATTTCCATTTATTTTGGATCAAAGATTGTAGCCTTCAATCTAATTAATCAATTACACGTAATTTTTTAATGTCCAAAATGTTTTCCATCAACAATTTTAACAGTCTATAAAACCTTCAGTTATTAAGAATTACCACAAAACTAACCATTCTGGTGATTCAAAACGAGTTACACTTCATAGAAGTCATACTTTGTAGAGATACATTTATGGACGATCCAGTTGTTTCAGAACTATAGTTTGACATTGAACAGTACTTTGAATAAAACTAATGACATAAATGTACAACAAACATTATATATTGTGGATAAAGTTGAATGGTTCATAATGCAACGTGTATTGAAGATTAGACCAGTTGTAAAATGGTAAAAATGCAACAGAAAAACACTGAGTAGAAATGGAAACATGAAATAAAGAATATAAGAGATGTGAAGATTTTTAACGAAACTGGATTCAACTGATAGATGAAAGAAAAGATTAGACAGCTAAATCAGCCAAGAATTTATATCAATGTGGTAAAAAGTTTTTACGACCCTGTAGTTAAATTACATGTGTGTTAAGATTTGAATTTTTCCATTTGATTTCTATTTTAGTTTTTTTCTTTCATTTTTATATAATTAAATGTATTTATTATTATGATGATGATGATTATGTTCGCATGGTTATATTACTTTGTTAGAAACATCGTGTTTACTTTAAACGTAAATGTGACTCGTGTAAGCACGATTTTCGCATGAAAGTTTGTCATTGCAAGAAAACAGTCTGGAAAAGCTACGTAAATGATTGGCTGTGACCACTTCATTAATTATTTGCGCTTTTGTAATACCCAGATGTGATTTCGAAATCACACGTGTCCTTCATGTATGTGTACATGGTGTGACGTATTAGCTTGCTATAAATGTTCAGTTACCTGTACGTCGCAATTACTCGGTCGTGGTCATAAGTTGAGAGTCACAACTTAACATCTTATAGAGTTTCTAATATCATTAAATGTATGTATGTGCTGATAAAAGTTGTTCGTTCGTACGTATTAGGAACAACATGTGTATTGTTAGTGGTGGTAGCTGTACTTCATCTACTTTCTAAATTATTTTCCATGGAGAACAATACCATTTGCTTTGGACAAAGACATTTGCTGTAATTATTTCTATATTGGAACAGAACACTACAAATTGTGATTCACAGTGAAAATTCTGGACATTTCCTGTTAGCCTTCGTCTAACGTCATCATCCGCCATCTTGGAATGGAGCTGAGATTCAGAATGTATCAAGTTAGTACTGTTTATTCACTGGACATATGTTTTCACAACTTTAGAACAAATTTTTGGATCTTTTTCGTAAATTGTAAGTCTTTTTTTCATATAATTACCTTTTCTCCGTGTTTTCTAAGGAAATAAATTATTTTTGTTAAAATTTACAAAGCTTGTTGTAGTCACTTTTTCATTATGTTACTATGAACGAGCCGATATGTAACACAGTAAATAGGAATAAATGTATTTGCACAGGAAAAGCCAAATTAATAATTCTTCAGACTATAACCAAGGCAAGGAATTTCATATTTAAAATGCACAAGTGCAGTTTTATCCCTGTCCTTTCTGGTAATATTAAACTCAATTCATCACATAAAACCATCGAAATGTTGATGTAATGGTAATTATAATGACGAAGATTCAGTAAATAAATATGGAGCATCATGCAATATGACATTTTGAAAGAATTGGTTAATTAGGCAATGTGGTTGGCAGCATGTAGTGAAATTACTAAGCAGCTGTGTATAGTCCCCACTGACCGTCAAATTCCGACCTGATCGCGTCTTCGTTCTGATTTCACTACAGCCACGAATTCGGTGGCGGGCATATATGGTGTTAGTGAGACCGGGATGAAGACATCGGCGGACTGCAGGTGTCAAATGTTTCGCGTGTAATTATATCTGGAACAGCCACGATAACTAGATCAAGATTGTGTTTATCGCTTTTCATTTCTTAGTGACAAAAAATTCAATATGCTAATTCTATGGACACCCGCCACCAACCGATGGATTGATTATATTGGACAAAGGCGCTGATGCAATGTTTCATTTGCAACCAACTAACAACGGTATTGTATGCAACTTGGATCACGATTTTAACTGCACATAATTGATTTTTTTTGTGTGATATCAATAACAATAAACACTCGTACGCTTGACGCACAAGGATAGCGACGTGATAAAATAATCTGACATGCATTTGCGCAAAAAAGGATATAAAAAACCCCGCAACATTCCTGGTGCATAGATGCAAAATGCGCCAATATTATTATAGATTCTGCATGTAGAATAGTGGCAGTGTAGTCTGGTCCCCTGCTTAGTATGCTCCCTGCGATGCACTCCGCTATACTATATAGTTTAGCGGAGTGCATCGCAGGGAGCATACTAAGCAGGGGACCAGATTAAGTGGCAGTGGTGCTCGGTGTCAAGTATATTACGATCGCGGGTGCGTCAGTTTTGATTATTGCCTGTGCAATAAGTGCTGCCGGTAAAATAATAGCAAAATTAATTCATACACGGATGCGAAAACACATAAAAATTATGATCGCGGATGGGTGCAGTTTATCAAGTATCACAAAGTTATGTTTGACAGCATTTTGAAAGCACATTTACCGCAGATTATTTAATCATTGTCATAACCGAAATGGACAACTTTAAGACGTTGAAAAACCAGAGATTAGAATATCATTATCAAACCTCATTAATGAATGAATGATTGTAGCAGTGAGGGTAGGGTTGGGTTGTGTGAAAGGGTCGCAATAGTTTTAAAGTTTTTTTTTGTTTTTTTTTGTTTTTTATGAACACATGTTTTTACGTATATATATATATATATATATATATATATATATATATATATATATATATATATATATATATATATATATATATATATATATATATATATATATAACATGCTGGTAGATAGTCTATAAGAAATTAAAGATAGTGCATTTTCAATATTATGGTGTTTCAATGTTTATTTTATAATTTTATACTTACTTAGTACATTGTGCAGGTTAAGTAAGAATGATTTTTTGTTGTGTTTATAATTTAATTCCAGAGCAGAAAATCTATCTTCGAAATTTTATTAAATTGTCGCTTGATTCCACCCACTGAACCCCATCACCGTCCTTTGACCTCAGTAGACTGTTTTGAATGCAAACTTGATGCGATAGGCCACGGGTTTGAACACTGGCAAAGTCATACCAAAAACTTATAAAAAATAGTACTATCAGCTGCCTCGCTTGGTGCTCAGCATTACGACGTTCTGGTTAGGTTTGGTAGGCAATGTAATAAGTATAATGGGACTGGGTGGGACACGATGCCACAGGTCAGCGATATGATGTCCGGTGCTAGGCATCACTGTATACTGCCACACTGCAGACATGGTAGCCATATGACTTATAATAAATCCAACACACACACACACACACACACACACACACACACACACACACCTCGCCTGACAGATCTGTTATCAAGTTTCGTCAATAACCTTGTGATTATAATGGCGAAATATAATCAATTATCCTGTTTACTCCCACGAGGCTAGATATAGTGAGGTCAATACGCTAAAGTTTAAACCAACCTTGAACATTAAAACGCGATATATCTTAGGTTTGGAGTGTGTTGTTTACCTTGTGTGCATGCCAATACTTTCTCTCTAGTTATCTATAGAGGAGTGACACAGCGTAGAACATATATAGTTCCCATAAAATAGTCCAGTGTCTACTTTCTTATATCTATGAATATATTTTTATAATTGTCATTTTGTAGTATATGTCTAAATATGTCTACTTCAGATTTAAATGAACCATGTGATACACTTTACCATGAATCGTTTGAAGGTGTAATCCAGTCCACAACATTCACGTCCCAATAATTTACCCAGTCCATAACATTCATGTCCAAATAAATTATCCACTCCACAACCTTCATGTCCCAATCATTTATCCATCCAATCACAGACACGTCCCCCTCTCTGTCTGTTCCTCTCCCCCCACACACAGATTGAAACACTCACACACACACACACACACACACACACACACACACACACACACACACACACACACACACACACACGTACTGAGATTATAATGTTGTAGAACTTAACTTTGAATGGACACGATGAAATATCATTTAACACCTGTACATAAATATATGTACTTAATCATATTATCAATAAAGAAAACATTGGTGTCATGTTATATTTAAAATAAGATAGTCAGAGATAAACAGACAGACGGACATATTAGATAGATAGATAGATAGATAGATAGATAGATAGATAGATAGATAGATAGATAGATAGAGAGACAGAGAGATAGAGAGATAGATAGATAATGCATCTATATTTGTGTGTCACTATTTACCGAAATTTTCAGATCTCGTGTACACTTGCAACCAAGAAATAATAAAGTTATAGTGAATATTTTTAACCTTAATTTCCAAGGGAAATTTGACTGGTAATCCAACAATGGAAACAAAAAACAAAAACATTTACCTTGTAAATTATAGCTGTTCTTGGCTCTGTGCCAGACAATACGGATATTATAAAATGGAACTTAACACATTGTGCTCAACTTTTAGCTTTATAAAAAGCAAGAAACAAAATGAGAAATATCCGAGTAGATTTATGTTCTGCTAACATTCTTTGTTCGATTGTTTTGCTTGTCAGAGTTGTAAATCGAGATTGTTCACGTAAAGATATCTCGAATATCGATATAAAATTTTAAGTACGCCAAGTGACCTTATTGTTTAACTGTTCTATCTTTGTCCCGAACGATTAATGGCTACATTTAAAAGTTGAGGTCCCATGAATTAATATTGATGCGTGATTGTCCCCACCATTTTCACAAAAATCGGCTATACTGCGAATTATTTTCTTTGGCGATCTTTTATGACTTTGGCGAAAGCATATTTTTAATAAGGACGCACTGCATAACTTTCCGCTCATTGTCATACTACCATCAATACTCGAATGAACGTTCTTGTCATACAACCATCAATACCCAAATGAACGTCCTTGTCATACTACCATCAATACTCGAATGAACGTCATTGTCATACTACCATCAATACTAGAATGAATGTCTTTGTCATACTACCATCAATACTAGAATGAACGTGCTTGTCATACTATCATCAATGCCCGAATGAACGTCCTTTTCATACTACCATCAATACTCGAATGAACGTCTTTGTCATACTACAATTAATACCAGAATGAACGTCATTATCATACTACCATCAATACTCGAATGAACGTCCTTGTCATACTACTATCAATATATGAATGAACGTTCTTGTCATACTACCATCAATACTCGAATGAACGTCCTTGTCATACTACCATCAATACTCGAATGAACGTCCTTGTCATACTACCATCAATACTCGAATGAACGTCATTGTCATACTACCATCAATACTAGAATGAATGTCTTTGTCATACTACCATCAATACTAGAATGAACGTCATTGTCATACTACCATCAATACTAGAATGTACGTCCTTGTCATACTACCATCAATGCCCGAGTGAACGTCCTTGTCATACTACTATCAATACTCGAATGAACGTCATTGTCTTACTACAATCAATACCAGAATGAACGTCCTTGTCATACTACCATCAATACTCGAATGAACGTCCTTGTCATACTACCATCAATACATGAATGAACGTCCTTGTCATACTACCATCAATATTAGAATCAATGTCGTTGTCATACTACCATCAATATCCGAATTAGCGTCCTTGTCATTCTACCATCAATACCCGAAGGAACGTTCTTGTCATACTACCATCAATGCCCGATTGAACGTCCTTGTCATGCTACCATCAATACTTCAATGAACGTCCTTGTCATACTACCATCACAACTAGAATGAACGTCCTTGTCATACTACCATCAATACCCGAATGAACGTCCTTGTCATACAACCATAAATATTAGAATCAATGTCGTTGTCATACTACCATCAATATCCGAATTAGCGTCCTTGTCATTCTACCATCAATACCCGAATGAACGTTCTTGTCATACTACCACCAATGCCCGAATGAACGTCCTTGTCATGCTACCATCATTACTTGAATGAACGTCCTTGTCATATTACCATCACAACTAGAATGAACGTCCTTGTCATACTACCATTAATAAGAAAATTAACGTCCTTGTCATACAACCATCAATTTCCGAATGAACGTCATTGTCATACTACAATCAATTCTGGAATGAACGTCCTTGTCATACTACCATAAATACTCGAATAAACGTCCTTTTCATACTACCATCAATATCCGAATGAACGTCCTTGTCATACTGCCATCAATACTCGAATGAACGTCCTTGTGATACTACCATCAATACCCAAATGAACGCCTTTGTCATACTACCATCAATACTCGAATGAACGCTCTTGCCATACAACCATCAATACCCGAATGAACTAGTTGAATAATAATAATAAAAAACTGGTTTCGATAACTCGTTATGCGACATCTCGCTGGACGACAAACCCATTGATTCAACATCTAGCTAGTCGACATAAAAGCCGACAAACTGCATTAGTTCACTATGTCGAAAGTAAAGGGTTATGTCGAAAACTTACGAAATCTGTGTCGAAACTGTTAACAAATACAAGCAAACGAAGACATAATTATTGCAACAAATTCTGTGTTGTGCAAAACTTTTAACCACCTATAGTTGAGATGATTATTTTTATTACTTAAAATAAAATACCAAATTGTACTGATCAATATAGAATAAGTTAAACATCATTCCAACTGTTTTGATCAATATCGAGTAAGTTGAACATCACTCCAACACTACAGATACAAACTAAGTTAAACATCACTCCAACTGTACTGATTAAAATCGATTAAGTAAAACATTACTCCAATTGTATTGATCAACATCGATTAAGTAAAGCATAACTCCAATTGTACAGTTAAAAATCGATTAAGTAAAATATAAACTGTGGCGATCAAAATCGATTAAGTAGAACATCACTCCAACTGTATTGATCAATATCGATTAAGAACAACATCACTACAATTTCATCGAAGATAAGAACAGAGTCTTATGGAATCTTTCATTTCCAGTAACATCTACATATTAATAAACAAATAAAGCAAGTCACACGTAACGACTAACTACTAAACGATTACATCTATATTCACAAAAGATGACATAAAATGAGCTTCCACTATTATTAAATCAGAAACGAGCTTAAAAATAGTATCTTTTGCGATTGGTCGAGACAAACTAGCGAGCTAAAGAGCTTTATGATTGTTGACCAGAAGGACGCGGGTTGGAATCCTACCGTTGACATAAAATGGGTCGACTATCGTAATCTGTCCATGGGCAATTCATTGGAGTTCTACTAACCCTAACATTAACTCATTGAATTTCTACTAACCCTAATCCTAACTCAGTGGATTTCTACTAATCATAACCATAACTCATTGGATTTCCACTAACCCCGACTCATTGGATTTCTACTACCTGAGCACTCAGTGAAATGAATACATTACCGTGCCGTAAAATCCCCCCCCCCAAAAAAAACATGACCACAGTGTGCCATGCAGAGGTCCATCATCATAATCAGAAGCGAAGCATAGAACAGAGGACATAATTCCTTCATAAGGTTATTTATGTAGTCTTCATTTTTATTGATTAGATCTTCACTTGAATTAATTTACAAATTGTGTAATTACCACATATACACGTTTTATGACCCATTCATTTTACAAGCAAATGTAGCCGGAATATAAAATATAAGTAAAACACTTTAAAGAGAAGTGATGGCCAAAATATATCATCAATGCCAAGAGATAAACGGTTTGGTGAAAGATTATATATATATATATATATATATATATATATATATATATATATATATATATATATATATAATATATATATAATATATAATATAATTTATTTATTTATTTTAATTTATTTCCAGAATTACTTGACGGATATATTGGAATGATGCCACCAATATAAATTTGTAATCTAATACATACATACATACATACATACATACATACATACATACATACATACATACATACATACATACATACATACATACATACATACATACATACATACATACATACATACATACATACATACAATGATTCATCATTACATACATACATACATACATACATACATACATACATACATACAATGATTCATCATTACATACATACATACATACATACATACATACATACATACATACATACATACATACATACATACATACATACATACATACATACATACATACATACATACATACATACATACATACATACATACATACATACATGCATACAATGATTCATCATTACATACATACATACATACATACATACATACATACATACATACATACATACATACATACATACATACATACATACATACATACATACATACATACATACATACATACATACATACATACATACATGCATACAATGATTCATCATTACATACATACATACATACATACATACATACATACATACATACATACATACATACATACATACATACATACATACATACATACATACATACATACATACATACATACATACATACATACATACATACATACATACATACATGCATACATACATGCATACAATGATTCATCATTACAATGATTCATCATTACATACATACATACATACATACATACATACATACATACATACATACATACATACATACATACATACATACATACATACATACATACATACATACATACATACATACATACATACATACATACATACATACATACATACATACATGCATACATACATGCATACATACATGCATACAATGATTCATCATTACATACATACATACATACATACATACATACATACATACATACATACATACATACATACATACATACATACATACATACATACATACATACATACATACATACATACATACATACATACATACATACAGACAGACATGTAGACATAAATAGAGATACCGGACATGCGTATTGGAGTAAGGTATGCAATTTTGTATCATAAAAACCTGACAAATTATTGAAAAGTAATTGAATATCAAGATAAAATATACCCTTTAATGGGAATTTTATTAACGAATACCAACCCCTAGTACACTTCTCATGGTCTTTATTTTGCCAATCGTCACTGGTCTTTTCATACCTGGTTTGTTAACATCGATACTTTCCCTACCATGTGCATTCACTTCATGGACGACGTCACCAATAAGAACACTTTGCTTTGTAGACTTTGGAAATTTAGGTTTAAAAAACTGTGTGCAAAGTTTGGAAGGCCCAAATCTGATATTTGATTCATGAGAAGTCTTGGGTTCCTTATCATCGAGATTGTGAATTATGTCGTATGCTTCATTAGACACATGTCTATCAGACTCACCTCTAGGCTTAGGTTTAGAGGTCGGTTCGCAGTTTGTTTCTTCGACCGATCTTTCATTACCATTTTCTAGTTTAGTATTTGAATCCACTCTATTTTCTTCAATAGGTATTATTTCCACCCTTTCTTCGATATTTGATGTCAAATTTCTTCGTGGTTCTCTTGAAATGACCCGAATATAGTTATTTACCTCACTTATCTGCAAGCATGTCTGCTCGGTCTCTTCTTTTGTTTCAAATGAAACATCACTACACGAATACATACTCGTTTGTAATTCGTTTAGCTTTCGTTGAGTTTTGGATCTATTAAGAGTGGTGTCAGCAAGAAATCCGGATCGTGGACACATTGGTAGAATTAGCTCAGAAAATCCGCTCCTATCCAGTTCCAAACTACATGTAGACCTTTTTGGTGCGGCTACAGGATGGGCACGTGTTCTGCCATTACCAACAGTAGAATTTGCTAAGCCAGTCTGAGGAAAGTCACTCAATAAGCTCATTGTATTTATCGTCACGAAAATATCCCGGATTAACGAATCATATCTCTTATTTCCATTATTGTTCACATCCCAACAATTTGTGTCACTAGACCGACAAAGTGGCTTCGGCTTTCCCTCCTCTTCTTCACCAGGTCGAAGCTTCCGACCGTTAACATTAAAAGCAACTCGATGATTTTTCTTACCATCTTTTTTACTCAATGAGTCTCCAGTAGGAGTGTATATCAAAATACCCATACTCTTCACGTTCTGGCCTAAAACGGACACGCCGTTTTCCCGAAACCCATTTATATTACAGTTGTTAGTTTCCATTTCGTAAGTTACACAACAAACAAGGTCCACAAATCTGGACAGTTTGGATTTCTTTACAATCTCATTCCATCGCATGGATAACCTAGACAATCCCTGGCCATGACTTCATCGAAATAATCCAATGTTAGCAAGATACATAAAGAAAGTAGCTGTGAACTGTAAATGTTCCATATATCTCTTATTATAATTTATTGAAACTTAGTTGTTGAGTTAAACTAACATGTTGTGGTTGTAAATCTTATCGCGAAGTTTTATTTCCCAGTTTATCGATAGCATTTATCGAACATTTGGCATGCTACTCCACTTAAAGTCTTGGCAAGTTCCGAATGGAAATTGTAACAAAGGACCATACATTACCATACTGCATACGTCAACAGAGAGGTTCTGACCTGTATTGTTCATATTCAAAAAAGAAAAAAAAAACACACAAAGAGAAGACCACAACAATAAAACAATTTGTTAAGTAAAAAAAGAGTCCAGCATTGTGACCAACGTGTGCTAATTAAGGTGTAAATTCGGGTGTTTAACGGGGACTAATAAGTCTATCATAATGTTCACAAAAGTGTAATATTCACTTGATGTTCTTCGGTGTTAACAGAAGAGTGTTCAGTCTGTTGCAGAGTTGTAAGGGAAGAGTTTGATAAAGACTTGCGTATGAGATCTCAGTAAATCATCAGGTGATAATATTTATGGTGGATAAATGGATACGTCAGTATATTCGAAATTCTGTTCAAGTGATACAATTTCTCGAATGTTCTAACACGTTTAGGAGTGATTATTCCTGACAAGTAAAACCAAAAGAGGAAAGTGTCAGCAGAGATGATATATTTTTAGTCAGCAGAGATCGCATCATGTTTTGGTCAGCAGGGATGATATTACTTATTGGTCAGCAGGGATGATATTATGTTTTGGTCAGCAGCGATGGCATCATGTTTTGGTCAGCAGGGATGATATTTATTATTGGTCAGCAGGGATGATATCATGTTTTGGTCAGCAGCGATAACATCATGTTTTTGTCAGCAGGGATGATATTGCTTATTGGTCAGCAGGGATGACATCATGTTTTGGTCAGCAAGGATGATATTACTTATTGGTCAGCAGGGATGATATTACTTATTGGTCAGCAGGGATGGTATTTTGTTTTGGTCAGCAGGGATGACATGTTTTGGTCAGCAGGGATGACATCATGTTTTGGTCAGCAGGAATGATATTATTTTTTTGGTCAGCAGGGATGATGTTAGGTCTCGGTCAGCAGGGAAGATATTACTTATTGGTCAGCAGGGAAGATATTACTTATTGGTCAGCAGGGATATGATGCTTTGGTCAGCAGGGATGATATTATGTTTTGGTCAGCAGGGATGATATTATGTTTTGGTCAGCAGGGATGATATTATTTCTGGTCAGCAGGGACTGTATCATGTTTTGGTCAATATGGATGATATTACTTTTTGGTCAGCAGGGATGATTATTTTTTGGTTAGCACAAATATTTATTTTTGGTCAGCAGGGACGATATTAGTTTTTGGTCAGCAAGGATATTTCTTCTTGGTCAGCAGGGATGATGTCATGTTTTGGTCAGTAAGGATGATTTCACTTTTTGGTCAGCAGTGATGTTATTATTTTTTGGTCAGCAGAAGTATTTCTTTTTGGTCAACAGGGATTATGTCATGTTTTGGTCAGTAGAGATGGTATGTTTTAGTCAGCAGGGATGATGAAATATTTTGGTCAGCTGGGATGATGAAATATTTTGGTCAGCTGGGATGATGAAATATTTTGGTCAGCAGGGAAGATATTAGTTCTTGGTCAGCAGGCATGGTAATATTTTAGGTAAGCAGAGATGATATTTTTGGTTCGAAGTTATGACAGTGAAGATAAACGACGTTAGTATTTTGACAAATTCCCATTTGCGCAGATTGTTGAAAAATGTTTACGGATACTGATAACCTTGACCACCTTTCGATACTCAGACTTTCAAATGACTATTACCCTTTCCTACTTTTTTGGCTAATACAGCACTGAACTCTTGCAGACCAATGCTCATTGGAACCCAGCATTCTTTACCTTATTGCTTTCTTTGTAAGGGGGTGGGTTCACTGGCAAATGTTTGAAAGACGGTTTTTCATGTAAGCAAAGATCGTATTCTAACCATTTTTGCCTTTCAAAAATGCAAATATGATACAGAAATTGAGGCAACATGTTAATATTATTAGTATACTGAAATCTTCTTCAGCAGAATACCTTTGTACAACAGTTAAGCACGTAACACTTTTGATGCCTTTAATTATTTATATATGGTTAAATACCTTTGTACAATTGTTACGTAGGTAACATTGTGACGCCTTTATTTGTCTATGATTGGTCATGTACCTTTGTACAACCGTTGCGCAGGTAACACTTTGATGGCTTTAATAATCTATATATGGTGCCAATAAAAGAAAAAAAATACAATTTTTGGACAATTCACACATCAATATAAGGTAATACTAAAGGTCGACTATGCATGTCGTCATGGTGATAACAAATAATACCGAAGTCTGAGTTGTGTATTTTGCTATAATGCGAACAGATAATGATAATACCAAGTCCGATATATGAATATTGCCACGGTGCCAACAGATCATACCAATATCCGAGCTATGTATTTTGTCATGATACATAGTTATAAAAAAGATAAAATTTCTAAATATACTTGAGAGCTGATGAAAATCAAAAGAGTTTCGCGGCTATAAAGCTAGCCATGATGGAAAATTGAGAAGAAAAAATTCATCTTGTATTCAAATTATGTAGTTTCAACGTTAAAGTCCGTGATTAGAGCTTGTGTCAATAAAGCATGTGTAGTCTCTAGGGACTGAGCAGTCTACAAAGTCGGTGTAGTCTCTAGGACCTGTGTAGTCTCTAGTGACTATATAGTCTCTACGGCCTGTATAGTCTGCAAAAATGATTTTAAAATGAAAATGCCTAAGCCGAAGAAGCAAGAGATGTATATACTTTTTGTGGTGACAATTTTGACATTAGAAAGGCATTTTAGTTATAAATTTTTTTGACACAAGACAGTAATTTTAGTGTTGTATTGTTTAGAATCCAGCGAGGCATGTTAGTGGTAAATTATTTGAAATCTAGCCAGGCATCTCAGTGGTGGTTTGTTAGGACTCTAGCCAGGCATATTAGTGGTGAATTGCTAGGACTCAAACCAGGCGTCTTAGTGGTGAATTGTTAGGACTCAAACCAGGCGTCTTAGTGGTGAATTGTTAGGACTCTAGCCATAAATCTTAGTGGTGAATTGTTAGGACTTTAACCAGGCATCTTAGTGGTGAGTTATTTGGACTCCTGCCACGCATCTTCAAAACTCAGTTACGAGGTAATTTAAAGCCATTCTTCATGCTTTGTTTTTAATGTATAGATTCTTTTGCTTCTTTTCTTTGGGTATAACATTTAAAGATCACAGATATAAGATGTGGTAATCGACGTCCTACAGCTAACAACATGCCCTGTCTTAAGGTGATAGTCTTGTATTTAGTAAACCCGTCATTACCTTATAGTCTACTTTCAAAGCCATATTCATGTCAGTCAGTTTAGGGATAAAACAGGACTATTTTTTGCTGGTTAAATAATCGCTCTTATTTTGTAAATTGTAATTTCATGCAAACTAAATCAATAGCGATATCATATTTCAGGCGAGCCCTGTAGCACGTTATGAAACGTTGCAATTAGTCCAATTTTGTCATGTGACACAAACATTATTATCTAAATTTCATTAGTGAACACTTTTGTTTCAACCGTAATTGGTTTAAAATTTTAACATGATGAAACTAGAAAAAGACGAGTGAAGATACACTACAGACGGTATCGAGAGCTTAGATAGTTCATGAAGTCAAGTGATCAGCCGGAAATAGATTGTTTATGAAAAAGAATGGTAAATGAGTGACTAAGACTGGTATCATGCTCTTTCTATGGATGCCACTTTCGATATATATGATGCACTAGAGAGATGGCGCTGAGGGCGTGATTTAATCGGCGGCTGAAAGATTTTGAGAATTTCAATGATCCTTGCAGGAGAAAAAGACCAGTTGTATTTTCTTCGTGCTGATTGATTATTCTGATGCCGAAAACAATCTTTCTTATGATAGCACTTTTCATGAATCAGAAAAATTACGATATAAATTGTTCAAACGAACTTCATGTATTTACATTTGTATTACATTTCTTTCAGCAACGTTATCAAAAAAAATATTAATGTACTTTATATGTATATCATAGTAAAGCTTGATGATGGCTATGAAAAATTCGATTCACGTTAGCAAGTGGCATTATACTGAGGTCATAATGACCAATGCATTTTACAATTCAATTAGCATACCCAACTTCACGCTTTGTATTGCCAACGAGATCATGTTGACGAATGCATTTTAAAATTCAATCATTAGGCCCAAATTCACCCTTTGTATTTCTAGGGTTTCTTTTATATGACATGAGGACGCGTTGAGTAGATACATGCAGACTATACCATGATATATTATTTAATGTTTTAAATGGTTTAGTCTTTAGCCAAAAGTCACAGTTTATTCATAGAAAAAAAGAGAGATTGTTAAAATCAAACCTCACTGCTCCATGATGGCGTGAGGCTAGAAGGATTGCAGGTATACTGGAATGAAGCACCGTTGCTTTTTTTTTTCAGATTTAAGACACGTGATTGCAAGTGGACCTTAGATTAAGAGAAGTTAATAACAGCTGACATGTATCACCGTATATACTGGTTTACGTGATTTCAAGTGGAACTTAGATGAAGAGAAATTATTAAAAGTGTATCTGTGCCATGTTATAGATTGGTATACATGGTTTTAAGTGGAAATGAGATAAACATACAATAATAACAAGGACCTCTAATATATTATAGACCAGTATACATTGATTTCCAGAGTGGATTGACTGCAATGTCTTAAAGTATATAACTGAATTAGTGGAGATATAAAATCAACACAGATAAAAGACTAAGGGACTACACGAGGCATCATAAGCAAAATCAAGGAATGCAAGATTATTTCAAAACGTGAAAATTGTTCACCTTTGTTCTACTAGGAGATTTGAAATCAATTAAAATAATAATTTCTGAGTAGACAAAGTACGCCTGATGTGATGCATAAAACGTTACATCTGCAAGGAATGTTACAGAATATGCAGTTAAATGTTAAAGACGTAATATCTGCAGGAAATGTTACCAAAAAAAAAGAAAATCTACATTAAATATTACAGAAGGAAAAGCTTCATACAATACTACAGAAGGAAAAGCTAAATAGAATATTACAGAAGGAAAAGCTACAAGGCATATTACAGAAGGAAAAGCTACAAGGCATATTACAGAAGGAAAAGCTACAGGGCATATTACAGAAGGCAAAGGTACAGAGCATATTACAGAAGGTAAAAGCTAAAAGCAATTTGAAAAAACGTTACATCTAAAAGGAATGTTACCAGGAAAAGCTACAAAGAAATGCAAAAAAAGTACACAAAAAGTTAAAGAAGTACATGGAATGTTAAAGACGTACATGGAATGTTAAAGACTTACATGGAATGTTAAAAAGTACATGGAATGTTATAGAAGTACATGGAATGTTAAAGAAGTGCATGAAATGTCAAAGAAGTACATGGAATATTTAAGAAGTGCATGAAATGTCAAAGAAGTACATGGAATGTTAAAGAAGTACATGGAGTGTTAAAGAAGTACATGGAATGTTAAAGAAGTACATTGAATGTTAAAGAAGTGCATGAAATGTCAAAAAAGTACATGGAATGTTAAAGAAGTACTTGTCATGTTAAAGTAGTACATGGAATGTTAAAGAAGTGCATGGAATGTTAAAGAAGTGCATGAAATGTTTAAAGAGTACATGAAATGTTAAAGAAGTACATGGAGTGTTAAAGAAGTACATGGAATGTTAAATAAGTACATATAATGTCAAAGAAGTACATGGAATATTAAAAAAGTACATATAATGTCAAAGAAGTGAAACTGTAAAGCATGTAAATGAAGAAAGTATTATCAAGAATATTTAAGTAAAAGGTACTGGGAATGTAAAAGAAGAGAAAGCAACTAGGAATGTAAAAGAGGGTAAAAGCAGCAAAGAATGTAATAAAGAAAACACTATCAGGAATGATGCAGAAAGTAAAAGTTTGAAAACAAATGTCAAAGAAGCAAAAGCTATATGGCATGTTAAAGAAGTAAACTTTACACGGAATGTTGCAGCTGTTCTGAAACCCAGACCTAACTCTGGTCGGCATTCATAGGCACCTTTCATAATCCATTGGCATGCATGACTACCTTTCAGTTGCCTTCGTCATTCAGCTACATTTCAGTTGCCCTTAACATTCATAGCTAGCTTTCAATTATCCTTTACATTCATAGCTACGTTACATTTGTCTTTGCAAGAAGCAGTAAAATCAGGACATCTTATATCTTCTTCAAAAGAAGAACCAAGCTGTCAACCATTTACAAACTTTGTAAATGGTCGGTGTGTTTCTTTTTAAATGACAATTTCTTTAAAGAATATTGCACTCTTTGAAGCCTTACCGTGAGCTTTTCAACTACTTTTCGGCTCCTGTTCCGGTTCCTTGTTTCCTTTCCAATTCTATCACACCTAGATCACATTGATTAGTGAACAAGTTTAAAGTCTTTCTGTGCCTTCATTGTTGCTCTCTTCATCTGACAAAATTATGCCTACATAAAGTGTAAATCAGAATAGCGCTTGGAATTTTGCATTGCTTTACATCTAAAAGATGACACTGGACTATCAACAAAAACAAGAATTTGAATGAAAATATTGCAAAAATAATGTTATGGCTTAGTTGTTATAAACACTCAAATATAAGCCATAAGTTTGACCTTAATAAAAGTATATCGTATATACACATCGAATCTGAGTCCTGCGTTAAACACTATTAAAATTACACAAGTCCTGAGTTAAACCTTATTAAGTATATATATATATATATATATATATATATATATATATATATATATATATATATATATATATATATATATATATATATATATATATATATGAAATATAAGTCATGAGTTAGACCCCATTATGAGTATATACATATCTAATGTAAGTCCTCAGTTAGACCCCATTAAGAATATATATGTTGTGAGAGAATTTCTTCCGCCACTTGTTATGTGGCGATTTTCATAACTTTTTATAAAATGTCTTTCGCCCCCATCAATTCTGGTTGCGATATGTTTTGACTCATACGTGTTTTAAACATGGAGAGCAATATAATTAATTATTCCTTAGAAAGTAATGTCAACCCCAACAGTGTAGAGCAATATAATTGACTATCCCTTAGAAAGTAATGTCAACCCCAACAGTGTAGATCTTGCCTAAGTCATTGGAGAAGGCTGTAGAAAAAGGTGAACTCCATGAGTCCGGCGTGACGAATTTTCTAATATTATTCTAGATATAGACATTCATCTACATAAGTGCTATAATTTAGGCATAAAAATAGATATAAAATTACAATATTCATTCACGCTTACCAACTTCATTAAATTGTGGAATTTCTGTCTTTTAAAATATAATGATAATAATTAAATAACGAATAAATTATTAAACAATAGCTCAAGTGTTTAAAATTTCAATGTTTCAGACTAATACAACAAAAATTGAAGAAAAGTATTTTACTGAATATAACCTAAAACATCAAATTATTAAGCTTTTTAACTTAAAGAATATTTTATTTCTAAATTAATTGTTAGTGAGCATGAAGATGGTATTGAGCTCGTGTTTACAATAGTTACCATAGTCAATAGTATCATTACAAATAAATTACAATAGTCACCAGTATGATTACATTTAAAAAACAATAAGCAATAGTATAATTACAAATAAATTAAAATTCTTAATATAATTTCACTTTACAAGGCATGATAATAACGAATAATAAAAGAATATTAAATGAATACAAAAGCGTTCCAAACTCGTCGATCTAAGTTTGAATTGGTATCAAATCACATTACCCTGGCGTCCTAAAACATTAAAAATCACTATATTGCTACACAAAAGAAAATCTTACAAATACAGACAGTTTCTTACCTGTAATAAAGGTGGAAATCTGACGGTTACATCAACACCAAATAAAGACATCCATTTGATCTTTGCTCATCTTATACTTGCTGACTGTACACATTTTCAGTTTCTGTCAGACTCCATGACCTTCTACAGTATGTTCTCTGCGTTAGCATGCTTCATTACATAAACATTTGCTACAATGCCTTTTTTTTACAAACCACATGTAATTGAACTGATACCGTCAGCAGAAATAAATTTTGCTTGCTCAAGCATAACTCGTATTAGTGTTACAGAGTCTAAAATTTCAGACTTAGATTACACAAAGAAATGCGTTATACAATGGGACGGACTTTGCAGTTTCCACATAAAATGCATAATCTATATTAAAGTAATATAAATTCGCGCTACAAGAAAAAATGTAATTCCTGGCCTAGTCTCCATTAGAGTGTGCATGTAGATGGAACATAAGTTCTGAGTTAGACTCCATTAAGAGTACATACAAATGGAACATAAGTCCTTAAGTAGACCCAATTAACAAAATCTGTTTTGACTATTTAGATATAAATCGTAATATTAGTCCTAAAACGTTATAGTAGTCCTAAAAGCAAATCCACCTATAAACAAAATGTCTCTCTCTCTCTCTCTCTCTCTCTCTCTCTCTCTCTCTCTCTCTCTCTCTCTCTCTCTCTCTCTCTCTCTCTCTCTCTCTGAGACGATTCTCATAAGATACAAATGAATAATACTTTACCCCAAAATTAGAATATAAAATATGTTATCTGCCTTAATATATAGTACCTATTAACGATATAATTTTAAACTATTATCTAACTCAATGCACATTGTACATTACCTTTAGAATATATAACTGTATGATGTACCTCAATATACATTTACTTGAACTTTGAAAAATACAACTATATTATGCACCTCAATACAAAAGAAAATTTTTTTGTCTACCTGTATAAACGCCTTGGTGTTAACACAGTATTTATCCCTATCGCTGTTTGACCTACTTATAGTTCTTTTGTCCACATTCCTTCTTGCTTTCCGCAATTAAACATAATTCACATTTTTCAGACTTGATTTGCAATGGCCACATCTATCATTGAATCTATTGATCAAATATGTAAAAGGGAGAGAAGGAGAGACATCTGTTGTAATAATACAATTATATCACTGGGTCCGCCATTAAATATATTAACAGGAGAGACAGCTGTTATAATAATACACCTAATCAAGCCAGGCTTGCTGTTGTGGTGTCAGCAAGATCAGGTCAACAAATTGCAAACGGTGACTCGTTTTGTTTACTTCCAAGAGGTCGCCTTGATCATATAAGCAAAAAAATTATTTCGTCGTTTCAGTCTCAAAGCTTCCAAACTTACCAATTTGTTTTTAATTTTTATTTATAGAAAATATCTGTCCCTGCTGGTAATTCTGATTTTGTTCTCAGACCACCCTTTACCACTGCGATAATTCTACCAATGAGCAAGGACAATTGTATCGGTGACACGAAACATTTCGTTAGACTAAGATAGTTATAAAATGCGATAAGGAAGATAGCGTGTCTTTTCACATGACAAGACGAGCAACCAAATGATACTTGTACATAGAATATTGCGGGTGTCCTTTCTAAAAATAAGGAAAACTTAAATACAGCCTGTAAAATGAAAACTGCTCTGAGGGTCAAAATTTGGAATTAATTTAAATATTTTTTGCATTTTCTGTCAGTTCCTTCACTCCTTGTATTATTTATAGGTAATACACATTATTTCTCTGTTTGTATTAATTATAGGTAATACACATTATTTCTCCGTTTGTATTACTTATAAGTAATACACATTCTTTCTCCGTTTGTATTTCTTATAGGTAATGCACATTATTTCTTCGTTTGTATTGGTTTGGTTGGCTTCCGTTAGTCTCGAGAGACGATGGAAATGCGCCCGTGAAAGGTGTCCTAGTTTGTAGCTGTGCAGCGTCTTCTGTGAATATAAAGCCCCACACGGGAGTGGCAATCCTTGCTACAGTTACTGTAGTTGAAGTTTGAGTCAGGTCTTGGTTGGAACTGCATCCTCTTCCTCTGAGATCTTTTCACATCAGCGAGCTGTCGTAACTTTTCCTCGCTGGCTTTCATACCTGTGTACAGAGCATGTCGCCAGCTGGACTTGTCGAGGGCAAGCTCTTCCCAGGTGTTGACCTCTATTCCAAGAGCTTTCATATCCCGCTTGCAGACATCCTTGAAGTGAAGATGTGGCCGTCCTATTGATCTTTTGCCTGAGGCAAGCTTAGAGTAGAGAAGGTCTCTGGGTATCCGTCCATCATCCATTCGATGCACATGGCCCAGCCATCTGATGCGACGTTGGCGGAGGAGTGTGACCATGCTGGGAATTTAGGCCTGTTGAAGCACCTCGTTGTTTGTCACACGATCGCTCCAGGTGATCCCGAGTATGCGACGGAGACAACGCATGTGAAAGGCACTCAGTCGTTTCTCAGTCGTTTCAGTCGCTTGTATTACTTATAGGTAATACACATTATTTTTCCGTTTGTATTACTTATAGGTAATACACATTATTTTTCCGTTTGTATTGCTTATAGGTATTACACATTATTTCTCCGTTTGTATTTCTTATAGGTAATGCACATTATTTATCTGTTTGTATTACTTATAGTTAATACACATTATTTCTCCGTTTGTATTACTTATATGTAATACATATTATTTCTCCGTTTGTATTACTAATAGGTAATACACATTATTTCTCCGTTTGTATTTCTTATAGGTAATGCACATTATTTCTCCGTTTGTATTATTTATAGGTAATACACATTATTTCTCCGTTTGTATTACTTATAGGTAATACACAATATTTCTCCGTTTGTATTACTTATAGGTATTACACATTATTTCTCCCTTTGTATTACTTATGGGTAATACACAATATTTCTCCGTTTGTATTACTTATAGATATTACACAATATTTCTCCGTTTGTAATACTTATAGGTATTACACATTATTTCTACGTTTGTATTACTTATACTTATCACTACTGAGGATCTAATGTAATAATTTTCTTTAAAAAAAACTATTGTATTCGCATTCTTTTGTATACCCCACCACCACCACTACCACGATTTTAAGAACAGACAACATCAATGATATAAAATGTTGAACAAATGTTAGACATTCTTTCATCAATTTATGATTTTTGACATTATTGTCTCCAAAGGGATCCATTTGAAATTAGGAAGTTGAAAACTTGCCATATATCACCTCATACCTTTTAGTCTATCTCTATCATTGACACCTTACATTATATTTACAACTACGATAAGAATCCGTTTTTTGTTCATTGACTGATTGACTGACTGAATGATTTTTATTTTCGGCGAACAAGCATTGTATGCCTATATACCTCTATACAAATGTGATATAATATACGTTCTATGCATGAAAAGTGATTCACGATAAACAAGCGGTAAAAAAAACAAACAAACAAAAAAAACAAACCAAAAGAACCCAATATGATGGTGATAATAATATATGAAGGTTCCCGATGTACGATTAAGCTTAGCAGACATCTACGAACATGCCATGATAATCGAAACGATGCATCAGTAATCTTATATAACGGGGTTCTGATCCAAAACCCTGTTTTGTATTGATGACAACATAATTCTTACCTCTCCATTGCCCTCTTCTAGTTAATCTAAACAAATACAAAAACAACTTTGAAGAGACAACATGTTTTATTTCATAATCGTGTGCTCATCGAGCACACGTTACTGAATCGTCGCCTTCGTCAAACAAAATAGGGTTTGTTCCAAAAACACCCCTAATATAAGAGTACTCATATTTCACACAAAATTTTTATTTTACTATGTAATTGCTAGCTAGTTTTATTTTCGTCGTTCTACCGAACAAAATCATGACGGCATCAACCTGTTTGATAAGATTTCTCAGCAGCCACAAAGCAGGATTGAAACCACGATAAAGACGATAAAGATTAACAGGTTCTGATAAACATTTATCAACAGCGCATACAACTTTATATGAGATACCACAAGGGACATGTTCTTATACTTTTCTTGTAGAAGATTTATCGGGGTTATTTTCTGCTCCTTGCACAGGAATCAGAATAGACTCAAAATTGTATTATATAATAAACGGCACTTTCATCTTATGTCTGTAATTTGTAAACTGCAATATATTTTCATCTTTGCCTGGCATACATATCTACTGTATGTTAAAACAAAATTCTAGATGTTGATCTACTACCAACTGCCACTTACAGGCATGCAAACATCTGACGCAGAAATATTTATTTTCTTTGTGTTTGTTTTTCTGACCACCAACTAACCCGTTAAAGTTTTTAATTCTTACCTAATGGTTTTTATAGAACAGCAAGTTTATTTTTGTTGCTTGCTCGGATTTTGCGAGATCTGATGTGGCATGATAGGTGATATATCTTGGATACATCTTTTGTGTAACATAATCGATTCCAAACACATAAATACCACCTGGTAAAAGTGAAATGTGTTGTTTCAACATTTTGGAATATGATACTCGGAAATAAAAAATACAATTCCGGAAAACTTTTGAGTGTTAGAATGGGAGATGTTTATCTACCGGGAATAACGCTGATAATCTTACCCGCTGAAAACATTAGTTGTCGCTCTTCTTGACAGTGATACAGCAATTCGAAGTTTTTAATTTAGATGATATATCGACATATGATATTTTATCAAATCTCCATCCAGATCCCGATGGCGTATATATATTCTTCTATTTTTTCTGTATCTCTTGAAAGTTTCATCTTACAATGACATCAATTGTGTTCCAATCAAAACTCTGAGTGATAGTGATG
Organism: Potamilus streckersoni; assembly: GCA_016746295.1. NCBI lineage: Eukaryota > Metazoa > Mollusca > Bivalvia > Unionida > Unionidae > Potamilus > Potamilus streckersoni. Next base: position 944,583 of record JAEAOA010002000.1, read on the forward strand.
TAATGTAAGGATCAACAAGTTCTTCAAATTGCTGTTGAGATGTTTTCGTCTGGTCGATTGCAGATTCTATGATAAAATTTCACAATAATCTTTGGACCCTTGTGCATTGCCAGCTCAGATTGTACATTTGGTTGAAGTAATGAAATAAATTTGTAGATTACAAATTTGTTAGTAAAAGTTGATTATCGAATATCCAACTGTTGTCAAATTCGGCAAATGATGTTGCAATTTTTTTGCTTATTGTTTGTCACAAACAAACTTTTTGCGATAAGTCAAAATCATTTAATATTGTGTTTTATATTTCTCTAACAGTACGATACGAAACTGCCAATTGGAGATTTGAAAAACGCATAGAATATCATGGAAAATTTATAACAACGACCTATCATTTTAAACGATCTTTCAAGGTGTCAGGAAATATTCTGGCGTCATCCAAAATATAACTTGTTCTCTTGCAATGAATCTCAAAACGAAAAATGTGATCAGAGCATTAGCACATGATGGTTATAAGATGAAGGTGAAAGCGGAAGATGGCACTGAATATACTAAAATGTTTTACATGATTTTATATGAATGCTATTAAATGACATTATTCCAACTTTAATGCAAGTGTCTCATGTTAATGATCAGGTCACCGACAATAACATTGCAAATTTGTCATTACAAAAGAATATAAACAACATCCTGTCTACCATTTTGCAGAATTGAAGTTGTCAGAAACATCAAAACAAAAAGCTCTTTGTAGTATTATCAATATGGGATATTTATGTGTAAAAGTACGATGTTCTAATGCCGGTTATATTAACTATATGTCACATCCTCTTATCTGTAAGGTATTTAATGGACCTATTCCTGTTGGTCTTGTAATAGATCACATTAATGGTATTAGGGCAGACAACCGTCTTGAAAATCTTGACACTGTTACTTCTAAAGAAAATAATATGCGTGGACGAAGATGATTCAATTTTAAAAATCCCGCCAGATCTGTTATAGCACCTAACTCTCACAGCTGAAGAAACGTTATTTCCGTCGATGATATCAGCTGAAAAATATTTTAACATTTACTCACTATCAATTAAATTTGTAGCAGATGGCATTTATAAATTCACTTTCTCCAAAGATTTAATATCAAAATCTCCTTTCGTTACGTATCACTTTCTGCTTTTAGTCAAACTGCAGTTGATATATTTGTTTAGTGATTCTCTGTTGTACTCGGTCCAGATCTTATCGTATTTCAACATGCAATCAATCTCGACGCTTATTACGATCCTGTAGTCAAATTACATGTGAGCTAAGATTTGTATTTTTTTCTAACTCTTTCTATTTTATTTTTATTTCATTTTTTTCATCTTTATATCATTAAATATATTTATTATTTTATGATAATGATTTATGTTCGCAGGGTCTTATATTGTGTTAGAAACATCGTGTTTATTTAAAAAGTAAATGTGACTTACGTAAGCACGATTTGTGTGTGACTTTTGTCGTATTAAGTAAACAGTTGAAAATAGCTCTGTAAATGATTGGCTGTGACCACTGTCATTTCTAATGATACTTGTTGACATTTTATATTGAGGTGGTTATATTTCGAAATCCCATGATCCCTTCATGCCTGTACGTGTCTTGTAACTTCCTATGACATCTTCGTTTGCAATGACATGTTAGTTTGCTTTAAATGTTCAGGTGCATGCGAACTAGTCTAGAGTCAGATTTTAACATTTTAGAGAATAACATCTTACAGAATTTCAAATGCCTTAAGAATAAAGTATTCCCTTTGTGCTGGAAAGAGTTGTTCGTTCGCACTTATGAAGAATAACGTGTTATGTTATTGGTGATAGCAATACTTCATCTACCTTTTAAAGAATAATTATTTTCCCTGGAGAACTGCACCACTGGCTTTGGACAAAGATATTTGTTGAAATTATCTATAAATTGGAACAGGACAGTAGAAATTGTAATTCACAGTGAAAATTCTGGACAATTGTATTAACCATCGTCTGAAGCCATCAACCGCCATCTTGAAACGTAATTGAGATTCAGTCTACGTCAATTTAGAACTGTTTAGTCACAGGACGTATGTGTTTTCACAATTTTAGGACCAATTTTTGCATCTTCTTCGTAAATCTTATGTCTTGTTTCAGATTTTTATCTTGTCACCGTGTTTTCTAGGGAAATAAATTATATTTGTTAAAATCTACAAAGCTTGTTGTAGTCACTCTTTTCTTTGTGTCACTTTAAACGAACCGATACGTAACACAATGTAATCAAAAAAAGATTATTTTTTCTCGTTGCGTGAATATCACCACAAAACATGTTTATTACAACCTCTTCAAGCTAATATGTGTTTACAACATTAGCTCGAGTAACAAACCGTTCCTTTTTATTCAACTATTTAACATAAAATTGTTGATCACAGATCAATCTTTAAAATGTCCCTAAGATTATCAAGCAACAATGAGCCTATTTCATGTCAGTTTTATTGTGATATCGGACCAAGATCGTTTCATGTTTTTCAAGTTCCAATACCTCAAAAAATGTTAATAATACCTCAGAAATCTGAGTAAGAATCACATCCAAGGAGAAGATTAACATACTTAAGATCCGGGTATTTTTTGTTGCTCATGAAAACTTTAATCGCGTCAAACAACAGGTTCATATTTAAGATTTTTAACTCGCAAGATACTTCTTACTTCATCCTTCATTTTATTACTTATATTAGATAAATTTTATGCATAATGTCGCTGATAAAATATGATAGGTTTCAACGAATAGCTGATCTTCGAGTTGACATGGATCTTGAGGCACTTATATCTTCGACGCTCGCGTCTGAAATCAAGAGTCGTCTAGTGATTAATAAGGTACTTTACACTGGATTGCAGAATAATCACAATTTGATCTTGAATTATATCTATTTCCTGTACCTAGTGATCAAACTGCTGACGAAAAAGGCACTATACCTCAGAACGAAAAGTTTATATCGCAGCAAAATCGTGATAAAATACCTGATATCATCTTTACAAAATTTGATTTTACTATCACAGAGCATCAGATAATTTGGAACATGCTTAAGCCGTTTATACGTATTATACGTATTGGACAACTTGAAGTTTAAAAATATAAAATGTGATTTTATTTTTGTAATGATTTTAAACTTGTTGACAGATTTATCAGAAGATCAAAGACGATATCTGATATCGTTGTGCAGACTTGTCAAATGCAAGTTTGTTCTTCTAAAATACCAAAAGATCTACGGCGATCTAATTTGATCGCTATCGATCTAGTCAAAGATTTTTTATTTCTCTAATTTGAATCCAACTGTTAAAAACTATCATGGTAACCACGCCATTTAACCAAACTTTTATTACCATATCCTTTATCACTGGCTTGATAACAAATATATATTGTGTTGTTAGCTGAAATTCTTACTCATACAAACTTTCTATGACATCTTCGTTTGTAAGATATTTTAGCTTATATGTTACAGGTGTTGTAGTTAATATCTTGTCAACTACAAATACTACCTCACACCAATTCGGGTAAAACATTTTTCAACTATTTTTTTTGATAATGAAATTCTGCTACGATCACCAACGTTAAACTTTTGTCTGCGATATGTTCTCTCCTACAAGACTATTATTTTTTATAGTTTCGTTCGGTGACATATTTAATCCGCGTGCAGATAGTTTCTTATGGTAAGCATCATTATAATCCGTTATAATAGTGGCAGATCATCATTATATATATATATATATATATATATATATATATATATATATATATATATATATATATATATATATATATATATATATATATATATATATATATATATATATATTGAACTTGTATGCCTTAAGATATTTTTATATCTTTTCTTTATCGTACGATTAATGCTTAAGAACGACAACCTTTCCTTCGTAACAGAACCTGCTCCAACCGCTTATTTAAAATCTCTGATCCATGGTCGATTCAGATCTTATTTGGTTTTCGCAATACAATAATATCTTCTAATGCATTTGTTATCGTCAATCCAGTTGTATCAGAAACAGGATCATTGAAAGACATCAATGACGTTAAACATATACCGTTTGTGATCGTTGTACTGTACAATATTTTGCATATCTAGGAGATCTATCGCCCAAACATCATCAGTTGCGTTTGCGACGAACTCCGTTCATAAAAACTTTTTTTTTAGGTCTTATGAGGCTCATGCGCTATTTGATTTTACGAGTTTATGAGGTACTGTGAATGCTAGCATCAGAGTGCTTTGCATTCCGACGCTAAGTTTATATTTTGCTAAAATGATACCTTATACTAGTTTTTTTGCCAAATCGTTCTCGCATATTATCTATTTTCATATCTCTTATTTCGTCAAGCATGACCAGATCAAAACATAGTTTGTCGTCGACGTGATCACGGTAACAAATAAAATATGACGCATAGACAATTGCATCAACTGCATTGTAAGACTTTTGTCCAGGCAAATGATTATCAGTTTCATCGAGTTGCTTATCCAGTAGATTCCATGGACTGGTGTATCTGTGTTCTGCTGATGTCCAACCTCCCTCTAGTTTCAGTAATTTGCCAATACTTTTTTGTATATCCAATAGTGATCGGATGACAGGTCTGATTACCGTTCTGACAATAAGAAACAATCTCGTTTTGCTCAAGGCACAGATCTTTGTTCACATCATCGTAATTACATTAAATTTACTTTTAGTCGCTAACAATAATAATTTTATCGTCGAAGGTTATTGTAGGAGTGCAAGCACTCTATGTTTGCATTGCACAAAGACCAGTGATTGTATCACCGGATTTAACTTGTTTAAGAAGTATCTCTTTCTTTTACCACATACATCTCATATACTTTTCATCATTTTTCTTTTATTAGCAGTTGTTTTTGTTGTGCTTTGTACTCCACTGGAATCCATCCATAGTAATTGTTTTATACCGTCCGGATACATCTTTTTTGTCCTGATATTCGTTGCAGCTATACCTAACGTTTCTAATACAGGTAATATGTTTGACAATAGTGTTCGTGTTAAAGTAGCTATCGTTGTTCCAATTCATCTAACAAATATAACTTTTGATCAGGCAAATGCTGTTGTTTGTATAAAGTATAAAATTGTGGGTTTCTTTTAGAATTTTTTTATCTGATGTTTTGTTAGAAGTAATATAGTTGAAACGAGCTGAGTTTGTAAATCTATTTTAATGAAATTGCTTTTCGTTTAGGTATAGCTAATGCTACAGTTTGTTTTTGCTTTTGTGACGAATCAATATCATGCAAAATATATTTCATTATTAATTATATGAGATAAAATATTTTTAACACTACATATGTACAGTCAGATTTTACAAGAGCATAAACATAATGTTATCTGGAGCAACAGGAACCACTCCCAACGTCCACGTCTGATTTTACAACAGCTTAAGCATATTATTTGTTATCTGGAGCAACAGGAACCCAACCTCCATGTTACTTCGATGTCAGCTGTTGATCCAATAGCTCGTTCACTGTGCTTAACAATATGAAAATGAAATATCTGGTAAAGAGATCGAAACTCTTCGACAGATGTTTGAGATCCAGTATCAGCGTCCTTATATTTGTACATCTCCTACATCTATCTGATACATAAGCTCGAAATACGTTCCTATTAAATTTTATTTCCGAAGTTGCATTCTATCGCTCATCAGGATATTGCTTAGAGTTTATTCTAACATATATTCGTCTGATGTCAGCGTTAGAAAAATTCAAGATGTTTTGTAGTTGATTAATACGTTTATGTTGTTGCTGAAACCAAACTTTTCACTAGGCACTATTGTTATCCGCCATGTGTTGAACTTGGTACAGCTATCTGATAAACTTTATTCTGTTCAAAATGTATTCTTCTGCTGTACGAGGCTAACATTGTCTCAGGTTGTATTGGTTTTGAAACAGATACAACAAACAGAGAAACCCATAACGCCAATGGTGAAATCAAAAAATGGCAATCAGCAATATCAGCAGGTCTTATCAGATAACTGTTATCATCAGCTCGGTCAAAAAAAGAGCATGTTTATACCACGAAAAACTTAATGCAATCCATGTCAAATTAAAATAGTGTGCTTAATGGAAGCATCATTACAATTTTACGTGACTGAGCTGTATAATTTCTTCGTAACAAAACCATCGTTACATTCTTGAAGATTGGAAGATTGATCACAGGAATAATATTATGTGATTTTGCTAACAAAACATATGTGTTAGCATCATTTTCTGGTGGATTAATTCCAATGGCATTACAAAGAGCTCTCAGAGCATTTCTTACATTCGCTTCTGAATTATCAATAGAGCCGTTCAATTCTTATCATGGAGCCTCGCTAAAACAATTCTCATGTTTGCTAAAGTCCCCACATCATTAGCACCAGCAACTAGTGATTCACCAATCTGAATCAGATGCAGATTAGCAGTATCTTCTAATGATGTATCTATGATCCACGTCATATTTGTTGCAACTGCTCTCGAGTACTTGCTATTGGTAAGTGCATATAAATATCTTCTACTGTTTGATTAGCTTGTTGATATATGGCACTCTTGAACAAGCTCTAACCGTTTTTGACTAATGTAATATTTGTACCATCACCAATATCAGCATCCGCAGCTGTTCTTTTACTACCTCGTACTTCAAGTACGGCTTTATACGGCTGCAAAAACACATCTTCGTTTCTCGCAGTAAATGCTCTGATACCGCTTTGTTAGGCTCATTAGAGTTCTCGTCGAGATATTCAACGTACTTGAATTCCGTTGCATAGTCGTCAACGGTTACCTCATCAGCAAGGTCAAAATAATATTGACAGACATTTATGTAATAATCGTCAGACAAAATCGTGATTATTTATTAATTTTATGCTGAACATTATAAAACTTGTTGGATTTGCGCTTTTCTGTTACTTACTTTAAGACAATGGAGTCTTCACAAGCCTTTGACAACTTATTTGTTGAAAATAATCATAATCACGAGGGTTACTTTCTTAATCTTCGGTTGAAAGAAGGTTCCATATATAATAAATTCAATGGGCACAGATTTCATGTCCGAAAACTTGTTCCAACTGTCTAAAACTTAGGGATTATTGAACTGATTCCATAACAGCAAACAGCAGCAAATAAAAATCTTCGTCTCAATCTTTTCTTGTATGAAAGCAATTTCATGGTGAGAATCGGAAAATTTTAAAGTTTGGGATACCTTATTCATGCATACTTGCTAGCAAATTCAAGATATAAAATTTTACCCTTGATCATACTGGACAGATTCATAAAAGAATTGAACAGCCAAAAGTGAAGACAAAATTTCATCAAAGCTTTGCTCCTGGAAATTTTGTTGACCCACACTATATGGTCAACAACAAGTATTGGCTGTCTGAATAGGTCTTAGGTAAGAGACCAAAAGAGTCTACCATTATTATTCTCAATGGATAGTCAAGAAGAGTAATAGTTAGAAGATGAGTCTTGCGTGTTTTCTGACTTAGTTTTCCAAGTGTGACAATAGATATACTATTTAGAATCATCACTTTCAATTTTCAGCCAAAAAAATGATTCAAGATCTTGCAATAAACTCATTGACTCCTAAATGACCAATGTTTCTTGATTTACGAATTCCTGTAGCAAACATGACCTCATTAAAAACTAATCAATACATGTGTCTGCTAAATGAATAATTTCCTTTTCAACATCATTCTCAATAGTTCTTTGTCCATAAATCTAGCAATTGCACAAGCAGGATAATAATCAGGGATTTCAATCTCAACAGGATACGCTTTCTGGCAATAAGGCATGTCAGTTACAAGTGGATTAAGCACGATCTTAGCAATGTCATTTCTTAGTAATAAATGAATACCCTCCCTCTATGCGTAAAGAATGCATTACTCCGATTGTCATGTG